>JAQGBD010000197.1:0-41235 GCA_034698165.1 Punctoribates punctum | reverse complement strand
AATAAACCGGATTTAACCCGAATTTGACCGAAAATGGCCGTATTTGGCCGAAAAACGGCTTTTTTATTTGACCCCCCTAAGGCCGAAAATCTGGGATTTGACCCCCCCCTAAGGCCGAAAATCTGGGATTTAACCCCCCCTAGACCGAGATCCGTTAGACCCCCCCTACGACCCCCCCCCTAGAGTCGCGGACCTTCCATATGCCTGGTTTAGGGTATCCTAAAAAATATAAACACAATTGCCTTAACAGTATTTTATGACTTCCCTTAGACACAAGACTTACCTGAAATTTGAGGCAATTCCGAGTCAAACATTTTATTCAGAATATATAAAATACCGAGATAAAATCTATAAATCTTGAGATATCAAGTAGGACAGTTTTATAATCTCAAAATTTGTGGTTATCTCTTGAATTTCCTTAGAATTTATAGTTTCGTCAAATTCTTAAAGTTTTATAGATTTAAAATCTAGAAAATTGATGGACCGATAAATTCTTGATTTCTTTAACCAATTCTATTTCTAATTATAGTGAATATACCTAGGTCTTCAATTTGATTCCATTATCAAAAAATGAAGGGAAATCGCAAATTTTGCAAAAAAAAATTATAATAATTTTATGTTTCTATTGTATTCACTAATTTTTCAAAGACACGAATAAATGGAAATTTGTTTGAATGGATTTTTCTAAGAATTTACGTCAAGTATCTGAAAATGAACAAAAAGAACTCGATAATTTTCCTTTCGATTTATAAGTCTAGTCTTGACAACCAATGTTGGAGAGTCTAATCTCAAAAGTAATGGCAGTTTCAGTGAAGTGTATATTAATTTGAATATCTTCACAAAAATGGGTTAATTTTTTCAAATTACCATTTTTTAGAATTTCTCGCATTTCTGATAATGTTTTTTACTTTCGCATAGTTTTGATTAAAAAATTGTAAATAAAATTTAAAATTAATGAATTTTCTTCAGTGATTAGGATCTTGGCTATAATGATATTCATTTTAATCAGTCATATCAGAGAGAAAGTGATATTTCTCTTTACTTCCTTTTAATTTAATTGATTCAAAATTTTGTCTTATGTTTGAAATTATGATTTTCAAGTGTGAGGACCGACACATCTATTGGTTTGTAAAGAAAGGACTTTCACTCTAACATCTGATAGACAATCAAAGTATAGATACGAATTAGAGGACGGGAGCGGTATCCCTAAGCAATCACCTTCTCTGACAACAACTGTTTTTCTGCTCTGACCGGTTCTCAACTAAAAGGGAATGTGTTTTGGAGGGGAACCACTCAATTCATTGAAGCGCCGATAAATTTACATTAAAAATATGGCATTAATTTGTTTTTATTTATTAAATTTATTTTTCCTCCAAAAAAGCCTTTTATTCGATTCGAATAATTTGTGTGTTTTTTCAAACTTATGACTGAACTGAACTTTTTTGTCCCCAAATCCTGATTCGAGAGTCGATCCACTCTTTTATCAATGATAACAATCTTTCGATTGTAGTTCAATATAGTTATCAAAACTGTGAACTCTTTTTTTTTTATTGACTCAATCGTAAGGAAGAAAACTTATGGAATGATAACATGTGAGCACAGGTAGGGAAAGGGATTTTTCTTCAAATAAGTCATCGATTTTATACGGATTTAAATTTTTGATATTTTTAATGAATCTTTTTATATAAGTCTGTAAACCGGTCTCTAATTCACAGAATTTCAGAATAAGTGAAAGTCTTTAAATCTAATCATTAGTATTGTAACTGATTTTGAGTGTAGACGAAATCAGATTCACTCAATTCATAGACAAATTCATTCAAATTAAAGTTAATTTGTTTACAACTCATTATATTTTTATGAAAAAAGAGAAGAAATGTTTGTGAATCCATCAGTTTGTGTAAGTTTAGTAATAAACTTGGTTTAAATCAAACCCAAAGCGATACTTGGGTTTTACCAACATAGCGAAACTTATCATTGAGTCTAGGTCATTCTTCCACTCTTTTCCCGAGTCTTCATTCGACAGTCAGTTGTTGTTTGGATGGTATTTGTGAAAACTGACACAAATGGTATGATTTGTACGCTGTTAGCAGCCATTGGATAGGGTTTAGGTTTTTATCAAATAAATCATTCACTTTATCAATCAAATTGACTAATAGTTGCTCGGTCATATTCATATTATTGAAGTTACTAATTGTCGTACCTTTGCTTCAGGCAAACAATTTTATGCTCATTATTATTGATTTTTCTGAAAACTGTTTTTCATTCTGTAATTCAAAGTAAAGTCTAATTTGATTCACGTGTTTAATGATTGGCTTTCAATTGATTGTCAGACCCTATCATATGAGTTATCCACTGATTATCAAATATTTTTAGATCTAAAACCACAAAAAACCTGTTTGTTTGGAATTGTGACCGGGCATCACCGGGGATCACCTTGATAAACATGCCCTCCAGCTCACTGAGGAACTAAACAATACCAGAATTGGGAGTCATTCCAAGTCCTCTACACTTTGCAAAGGATTTATCATAAGTTTAGGCTTTTATTCCATTTTTTAGACCAAATTTAGGAAAGAATTCTTCAAATTGTTATTGAAATCTAGTTTCGGGATTAAAAGAGAACAAGTTTTGGCCAAAAATATTTTTTATTCATTCACTCCTAGTTTTCAGTGGTTTAGGATTAGTTTAATAATCATTGACCAAGGATATCTAATTTGAGATTTTAAAACAAATTAAACCTCTTATAACTATTAAATCATTTTGATTTGTCTCTAATTATCTCTTTAATTAAATTACTTGCAATCAGAATTGATCTTGTCAATTAGCCTAATGTCTATTATGATTCATTAGGAATATCCCTTTGGCTTTAGATATGGCAGACCATAGAGTAATTGGGTGTATAATGGGTTTAATTTCCTCATAAGAATTGTTAAAATTTAAAAAAAGGAAATTAATTCGAAAAATATTAAACAAATTTCACAATATTTGTGTAAATTTCGAAATTATAATTAGATATAAACGTTATTTCATTTAAAGTTTTGAATTATTAAATGCTTATTCGTTAACAGAATGTCATTGGAGTTGAAGTTAATGTTAATATCGAATTACTCCGAAAGAAATATGTTAGAGAAATAGCCAGGCTACTTCTATTTCGACTTCTAATTCTACTCTCATTCCAATATACTGTTAACAGATTGTCGATCAATAAATGTGGAAACTTAAGAAACGTCGTTTCAATGTCAGTATTTGATGGTGGAATTGAGCAAGGTGGTGGTGCATTGATGGTGTATTCTGATCATCTCGAACTATTTGTTTAAGAAACTTCCTCTAAGAATACATTAGTCAAACCCAAAAAGATTATTCAACATTAATGAAGGAGTCATACGATTCTATTGATATGAAGTGCAAAAAACATTAAATCATTTAATAATCCTTGAATTTATACAAAAACTTAAATCAATTTCAATGAAAGTATTTTCAAAATACTCTCAATAAATAAATAAATAAAATCTTTAATTTCAAGTTCTTCGGGTCTACTATTATATTCATATTTGGGACACACCTCCAGAGCAATATTATTGCCAAATGTTTCAAATATTGTCGACTTCTGACCAACTGATGGATGCGAAGCCATAAACAAATAACTCGATTCTGGAAGTTATCCAATAATTTGGATCAATTTATTTGTAAGTATTTGTCATAAATTAGTTAATAATTTATACAAAAGTCTAATTAAGTAAGAAATTTGATATAAATTAGGTTAAGGTAAATGAGGTAAATATTATCTCATATCCAAAGTAGAAGAGATTAATGTCAAAGAGCTTTACTTCCAATATATTGCTCTCAACTCATGTACTTTAAAGCTGTCGACTGAAGACTAGTCAAGAGTTATCTGTTATCTGCCTTCAGCTAAACTTTGGGGGCCTTCGTATGGACAGAGCTTCGTAACTATCTTCCAACGGATCTAATGAGTAATGAATTTCGTGAAATGTATATGAAATTAAAAGCCCAGCAGGGTAATCGACTTTTTCAATAAGGGCAGACGCTTTCATTACCGTTGGCCATACCTATTATACAATTGAACTGAATTGAACTTTTAATAAATTATCAAACTATGCAAGGCTATTATAATGGACCTTTCACTGATCAGAGGCTATAATCAAAAAGGCACGATATGCGTGATTGATTTTGCATGCTTATCTATAATTTCACTTTCAATTCAAATAATTCTTTTGTAGGATTGATAGCCAGAGCCATAGCCAGACATTTTGAATGCCATTCAAATGATTATTCTTCAGAAACCATATAAAATAATGTTCGAAAAGGAGTGAAATAAACTGTAAGTGGAATTCGTATTTGAAGGGGACGGGTGTGTGAATGCACTCATACCTCACATATACCAGAAATCAAATTTGACTGAATTCTTGTATTAATTATTTGTTGTCTTAGTTTAGTATAATTTAGACGTTAAGTCATATGACTGAAAGCAATAACAAATTAACCTCATCTGAACTGACCCTAAATAACCTCATAGTTGAGAGGACTGACACAAAAACTGTCGTTCACTCAAAGCACAGAATAATTTTTAAATCAACTTCGAGTCGATTTGGGGCTCAAAAAGCATTTGTTTTGATTTTGAGTTACGTTATGTTTGAATGTCTGTAACCAATAGTAATGGTTTACAAACAGTGTGTAAACAACTGATCCCATAATGAAAGACAGCGACGAAAGACTGGCCACTAATCACATGAATATCGACACAGAGCGTCACCGATACCCCTATTGTATTGTTTGGACACCAATCCCTCTGATCACTTGGATGGTGCCATTGATAGGTCATATGGGAATATGTATGGCTAACGGCGTTATTCGTGACTTCGCCGGACCCTATTATGTCTCTCAGGACGACATGGCTTTCGGTAAACCCACAAAATACTGGCAATTGGATCCACAACTGGTAAACGGTCTCGAGTGGGACGAAGCCGTTAAACAGGCCTCAGATGTCTACCAGAACAGAATGGTTAGTCATTATCTCAAATGTGACCACTCTTTTCAATTGTCTTAAATGTTAACCGATTTTTGTTTGTTAACTGATTTGTTTTGTGGTCAGCACTCGTTATGTTGTGATAACTGTCACTCTCACGTCTCGATGGCTCTGAATTTGATGAAATACAGGAATCAGTCCAATTATAATATGGTTAAGACATTCTTCCTGTTCTCAATTCACTCGAAATATGTCAGGTCTGCCATTCCTTCTCTCATTTGATTCTAATCTCTGATTCAGATCTTTTTATTCTAATAGTTTTTGTGGTTTCCTTAAGTCTTGGATTCCTTTCGTTGTTTTGGTCACTCTTTTAGTCGTTTTATTAGTATTTTTCAAATCGCTGTAAAAATCTATTGATTTCTAAGATTTAAAAATTATTTTATATTTAATTTCATTTATTACTCCATTTATTCGTGAATTTTGTATAAATTATTTGTAATAAACGTTAGAAATGTATTCCTTTTGACAAAGAGTTATAAAAATAGAAAATTAAGTATAAAAAGAGAAAAATTATTTAAATTTTGCCCTAAATTTGTTGAAGAGATTCGAAATCAGTTCTTTAGATCGAAGTCAACGAATTTCTTTAGTCGAGACAAATATTCTTCGTAAGTGTAGAGATCGTCGTGTCCGCCCCCTTCTACCCATAGCGGTGGCACCGGGTTTTTGCAGAGTCTGTGCAACTTTTGAGCGTGAGAGAGGGGCACTACCCTATCTCGGGTTCCGTGAATTACCAGTGTTTTTACCGAAATGTTTCCGATATTATCCACACTATTATTCAATAAAAAGGAACGGATTCAGTGGTTATTCGAAAATAAGTATTTGTTTTAACATACTTTGCAAATGAGTCATAAAATCGTGTCTGAGAAGAGTCGCCGTGAATTTGTGGCATAAAGATTCGCGCAATCGAAAGGAACGGTGAGTGCAATACAACGCCTTTCACATCATGTTTCATCGCTAAGTAAATACTTGCAGCGGTGCCCAGACTCTGGCCGTACAAAATGATCTTGCTTTCAGTGAGGCCATATCGGGTGATGAGCACCTCCCAGGCCGACTCGCAATCTGCGTAGACATTCTTCTCTGTGGGCTGACCCGAACTCTCTCCGAAACCGGAGTAATCGTAACTAAATATATTACAATTCAAACGTTGACCTAAAGTGTAGAAAAAGTTGCAGAGATTGCCTAGGTCAACTGTGCCCCCATGACTGAACAGAATGGTGTACTTTGGGTTCTCGACAGCCTTGACGTAAAGACAGGCAATTTTGTTACCACTGCCGGAATCGATGAAAAAGGCCTCAAATTTTTGTGGATATCGGTGACAATGGAACCATTCTGTGCCGTGTTTTAGTCGTATTGTGTAACGACTGGCCACTTCGTCGCACTCGAATGTGTAGGACTTGCGGGGAAGGGGAGGCATAAATTGGACGAAGACTTTGCTGATAACATCTTTCAATACGTTCAACATTTTCACACTTTTATTATCAAAATTTCAATACTTTATTAAATACTTAAAAATATTTGTTTGAGAACTAAGAGATCGTCTGTTGTTTTATAACATTTCTCAAAATGGAGACAACTCTTTGAAAAATGAGGAAAACTTTCAAATTAATCGATCATTAAGTCTGAGGTAATAATCAAAACAAAAATTTATATCTTTTGGAAAAACATTCGTATAATTACGTGAACTCCGAGTTTCGTAAAACCATTGCTTTGAAACATAACTTCAAAGCACGAGATGTTAGAGAAGAAGTGCGTTGTTCGTAGTTGTTGTTCAAGGTAAACCTGCTTAACCTGATTTCCAGTATATTGAGAGACACAGCACAGCATATTCAGAGACAGCTATAGTCTTGTTATTCTGTTTGATTCTCCTTAAGTCATAAAATACAGATTCTTAATGTTCTTCACCAGAATTAATGACAAGAAATATGTTTTGAAAACACTGTTTTCAGTTTAAAAGGGGTTTTCTATTATAGGAGAGCTGTTATACCAGATGTACTAGATGTTTGACTTTGAACTATAAATAATAATTAAATCGTTTTCAAAATTGTATTTCAATACTTATAATCACTTTGTTTCTAAGAATACTCAAAACAACAGCTAATCATATGAAGTATGTTATGGACGCACAGTCATGGGGTAGTTCTATATGTCAAGAATTTTAAAAAGTGAACTAGTTGAACTACTCTTGTTTTTACATTTTCGTTATCAAATTTATTGATTATAAGTTTTACTCAAATAAATGCAATCAAATAATTATAAATTAGAAGAATTGTAATAAATGTTAATTTTTTTGATAAACTAAAAGGATTTAAAATAGAATTTTTCAATTTTTAACCTTGCTGATTATTTTGGAAATTATTTTTTTGAAAATTAAAATGAATGTATTTACGGCTTTAATACAATCATATTGAATATGAATAAATAATCAATTAATGAACTTATCAATTGATAATTTCGAGAATGTTCTTGCTAATTTCAATAGAATAGGTTTTTTCCCTTCAATTGTTTGTCACAATATTTTTATTGTTTTTCTTAGGATTTAAAAAATAATTTTTCAAACATTTGAACGAAAAATGGCATAATTTAAAGATCTGAAAGATGTTGAAAAACACAGTTGAATAAGCAAGATAAGTTTTAACTTATTAGGTAAACCTACTCTTAATGAATTAATCATTACTATTAATATTAATATGAAAAATGTAAAGTATAATAAGTTATTATATTTATTAATAACTGATAATCAAGCCTGATTTAGCATGGTCAATTTAGTTATATGGTTTCATTTGAATAAATCGTTAATTTGTGGAAAAAAACAAAGAGAGACAAAATTCCAGAAATTATTACAATAATTATTATTATATACGAAATCTGTATTTTTCCGAATCTCGTCTAAAAATAATTGAATGAATTATTGTTAGAAAAGTTCCTCAAAAATGAGTCATTCAATGAATAAATCAAATGAGAGACTAAGCCTTAGATCTTAAGCCGGGAACTAATGTAATACTAATCCGAGAAAACGAAACGAAGAAACAAAACGAAAAAATTCCATTAATTTTAATTTCGGTTCACTTGAAGTTTGGTTACGTTTTCCACAAACAAAACCAAACTTTCCTTTCTTTTCAAATACATATTATTTTTCTTCGGTTTAAATCCAAAATCGTTAGCAAAGTCGGTGCCAATTCACACATTCCGCTCTTCAAATGTTCTTAAATTGTTTTTTTAATGAGTTATAAAAAATATGTGTAAATTACTTATTAGAAGTGTTTGGTTTGCTATATGCCGTCCCCAAGGAAAGGGCTAATTCTGACTCGAATCTGAGTGACACGAAGTCACGTAATTAATCGATCGGATTATTTGATTATATAATACATTAGTTGAGTGAAAAGTAATCCTTATCTTTGAAGGAATAGATTGCAAAATATATTGCTTTGAAGAGCACTTAATGTCTCTGTTTGTCAAACAGTCTTCAGATAAGACTCATCGCTATTCTTCACTTCAATAATGCATTTTTACAGAACCATACTTTTTATATCTTCAGAGCAAAAGATATTTTCAACCAATGAACTGATGATTGCAATGATTGTGAGCACATTTGTGCCAAATATCAGATATTGGTTAACAAGTTCGCGGATATTCCGTAATTCCCGACTCAATCAACGTTTTCTATGATTCCCAACATTTGGCTGAAGTAAAAGTTGTAAATAAAGTGAATATACTTAATAATTAAAATGTAATAAAGGAGCATGCCAATTCCAATTTAAAAGTTTACTATTTTTATATAATTGGACTGAGTTTTGCTTCGGAATAGAGTTTTCCGAAGACGTGATAAACGCTGAGCTGACAACTCGTCGGATGCGAAGTACTGTCTGTTATCACCACTCAAGAGAGTGAACGCACAAAATGTTCAAATGTGCAAATGTACCAAGTGTACAAAGACCACTTTTGAGCGCTCGATATAAACTCATTTCTCATCACTTGTTTGTAATCATAATTAGTTTAATTTACATGAATTTTGTTGTCGTCTCTAATCTCTAGTAATGAGAGAATCAATTAAATCGGTTTCTTCTAAAAAGTCTGCCGTCAGTTACGAAATGCTGACAAAACTGAACCGTCAGACCAGACTTTTCTATAGTTTTGGCCATATTTACAATGATTTGTGTGCTTCGGTCTGGTTTTCATATACTCTCCTCTATTTTAAGCTCAATTTTGACGACAGTGTCGCCGGAATGCTTCTACTCCTCGGTATTACTCTAAACTATGGGTATAAATCTGTCAATTGTATAATCCCTTCATTTCGACAAACCTTTCGGCTGAGTAATCAACCAAGATATTCCCAACCACTCACATTGATTGACAAGTTCAATTGTTACCCTTTTATCTTAAGCTTAGATTGATTAAGTTAGGCAATAGGATCAATTGCATATTTATTCAAGTTATTTGCTGCTGGATGCTAGGTGCTAACTGTTATCTTTTGCCCAACAGGTCAGGTGGCGGACGCCATATCCACCCCATTGATAGGATACAGTTCGGACAAAAACTTCAATCACTTGGTCTGCCGATACGGACGGCGAAAGATTTGGCATTTAATCGGAACCATTTGTGTTTCGTGTAGTTTCCCATTCATTTTCAACGCCTGTTTTGTTTGCGATGACAGCGCTTTTTGGCTCAAATTTCTCTATTATTCGGCTTTCATATCAATTTTTCAATTTGGTTGGGCCAGTGTCCAGGTCTCTCATGTTTCCCTCATCACAGGTAAAAACCTTTTTATTCTCTTAATCGTTCAAGTTCAATTTTATTTAACTTCTCTTCCAATAAATTAGAATCTAATTTAGATTTTAATTTTTGTTTTATCTTATGTTTTATTCTTATTAAATAAGTTCTTCGAGTTCTTAAATGAAACTTAACATGCTTATGCCTATGACCTGAGTAGTATACAGAGGTAGAGAAGAATAAAAAATAGTGGGGTTTTTCTCGAAGTTCTCGACAATACTGACAGTGAGAGGAAATTCCCAAAACAGCCGTTAAATTGTTTGACTGATAATCAATTTTTGCGATAATTTTTTTATAGTTATCTCAATAAAGGTTTGATGGAAATGAAAAGCTCTTATTTTTGATATTAAATTCTACATAAAATATTTACAATTAAATTTTACGATTATAACTAAAAAATTGAACATGCCACAAAAAAGCAATTAATTTTTCTTAATAAAATGCTAGCAGGGTGAAAAAAAATTATCAACTTTATGAAGGGCACATTTATTAGTTTTTCACGTGAATGTCTTCAATGATCATTTTTGCAAGTTTTATAATTGAAAGTCACAAAGAGTGCCTTGGCCAAACAATGGCTCAAATCAAGAATATTAGATTCTTTAACTTTTAATTAATACTCGGAGAGGGTGGTGACCCCTCTCAGTCGCAAAAAGCAATCAAATCGACGATAACTTATTTTAAAAAGTTCTAATTTTATTGTTCATTTTTCATCTAGATCTTACCACAGTTTCTTCCCAGAGAGTGGAACTCAATGCTTACAGGTAGGCTTTCCTTGATCAAATATCTATTATTTTTGTGTAAAGGCATTCGATGTCTGAAAGAATCTCAAAGACATTTCTGTAATCATAGAAAATATTTTTAGTAACCAATTGTTTTGTTGAATACATAACTCACAGATAACTCTAATTAAAGATACTTAATATTTGGGCAAACATTTAGTCAAAAGGTGTAATATTTGAACATAAGATAAAAAGACAATTAATATTAGATAAGTTTTCAAGTCTATCGACAATTCCTAAGTTTATTTGCTTGAGTCACATAAAACCTGATTTGACCGATAAAATTGAGAGCTCTGGTAATCACACTTTTTTTCATTCATTATTCAATTTAATTCCAATTATTTTCAGACATTAATTGTTTGTTATGTTTAGTGACAAACAATTAATAACTGAATAATAAAACAAGTTTTGATTAGTAAACAAAAATCGAAATTTTTATGAATGAAAACATTGGAGAGAAAACCACTTTTACTCACACGATATGAGAACTCCGGATATGATTCGAAAAAATGATTAATTTTCTGATGAATTTACTAATAATAGATATTAAGCGACACAACAATTCTCTATCAGTTATTTATCTAAACTTTTTGATAATAAACTTGATTTTTGTGAAGACAGGCGGCAACTGTTGGGTCGAGTATTTGTGTTTATTCCATAACTTTGATGCTATTGGGAGTGGAAGAGACCACGATTGACAAGAAAGATACCATTGTCTTCATGGTATTCTTCAATATAAACTAAGACTAATTTTTAAACGAATTTTCGTTTTTAGAAAGTGGTTCATCTGATTTCAGTCATTGGCGTCGTTTTCTCCATTCTGTTCCACATTTTTGTTCGGGAGCCCAGTTATGACAAGACTATGGAATATAGGGCTTCTTTGGGAAGCGACCACTTCCAAGATCAAAAGGAGGCCATTTACAGAGAAAGAGCCAGTTCTTGCTATTCAGTCAATTTGTCAGAATTCGGTTCCAACAAAAATATGAGTAAAATCGACAAAATTCTGATCACAAATAGAGCCAATGAAAATAGGGTTTCCCTTCTGGAACCCGACATTCAAATTGACTTCAAAAATGACAAAAACAGTAAACAGAAAATATGGTCGGATTGGCTCAAGTCTACCAACTTTTGGAGAATGTGTTTGATTTATATGATGTCTCGACTATTCGTAAACCTGACCCAAGTCTACACTCCGTTGTATTTACAGGAGAGCCTCAAACTCGCAAAAGTATTCAATTATTTAAATTGTCGTCAATTCACTCACAATTCACTCATAATTATTGTCTTCGAACAGAGAAATATAGCAATCGTTCCGTTCATCACTTATTTTACTGGTTTTGTGTTCTCATTGATCGCAAAACCGATGTCTACTAAAGTCGGATCAAAAGTAACTTTAATTCAGTAATAATTATTTGAAAAATAAACAAAATTTGTATTTCAGTTCATTATGTGTATCGGTTGTGTCTTTGGTCTTATGTCCTGTTTTTGGATATTTTTGGGCGGTTTGGGTATAACTTTATGGCAGGTATTCTGTGTGGCGGCGCTCTTCGGAATTGGCGGCACAGCAATGCTTATTGGGAGCCTATCCCTGACCGCAGATCTCATTGGAGATAATACCGTAAGAGTTAACGAATTTTAAAAATTTTTGCAAATATTTTCGTCTAATTCTGTGCGACTTAAAGATAAGCGGAGCCTTCGTTTTCGGTTCAATGAGTTTCTTTGATAAGTTAGTCAACGGAGCCGTCATTGCGATCATTCAAAACTTCAATCCTCTATCAAAAGCGATCGGTTCGTCCAGTATTGCAATACAAGGAAATGACTCATATTCTGCTCAAATCAGCACCGATTTAGTGTTAAACTCAACGTTAACTCAATTAATAGAAACGACTTCTTCAGTAAATAATACAGATTTCAGCTCTGATTTAAAGTCGTCTTCGGAAACACCGGAAAAGTTTTATTTGCAAATTTTGGCGTTCGTTTCGGGTGCGGCTGTTATTATGACATTCATAGCACTGTTGGCTATTTTAAAGGCGAGGTTTGCGAGACAACACATAAACGACAAACAAAAATCCGAGAAAATTCCTGAATAATTGTTTTATAATTCAGTTTTATTGAATTCATTATATATTTTTTACCGAAATATTTCACTTTTCTTATCATTTTTCGTTTAAATATATATTTAATTCTTTGAATCTATAATTTGTTTTCGTGAAAATCAGACGGTTTTATCAGAATTTGTATCGAGGAAGTAAAAAATGTATTTAACAAATGTCTCACTCAATGTCTGTTCCTTTAATATTCCATCGAATGATCCAAATCTGTAGATATTTTTCTCATTTTTTATTCAAAGGTTAAGTCATATTTTTCTCTCTCGAAGTTGAGTTATCAAGATGCAACAATGTTTTCTCAGTTTTGACCAGTAAAAATTTAGTAAATATTTACATTAGCATACAGACATAATCGAGCATACTTACTTGCCAACTTTCTAGAATATAAATAAATCAGACATCGCCAAGCTCATCGACCTCAGGGACGGGGTATTAGGGGAGTGTCCTAAGCTTTTTTCGAAAGTTTTTTCAGAGGGTCTAGGGGAGGGTATGTTTTGCACCTAAAATGTCGATTTTTCGACTCCAAAGGCCATTTTGTCGGCTTCCCCGACAAAATCTCAAGGGGGTATTTCCCAAATATTCTGCCTCAGGGGGTATTCCGGACTATATCCCCTGGCGATTCCTGAAATAAACCCTTTCCTCCTCTGGAATATAATTTCCTGAAAAAAAAGTTTATCCTTCGAAGGAATTCTATGTTTTCAAAAAATCAAATTTTTTAACTTAATTACGAAAAGTCTAGAAATTATGGCTCCGAATGAGTTTGAGGACAAATGAGTGAAATTCAAGTGAAAATTCTTGTTAATCGAGTTTTTATTCAAATTAAAAGATTTTATAGAATTTTCTTTTCGATAAAAAGTAGTCTTGAATTCGATCGTTGACTATAGACTTATCCATATCTTTAACCAACTCTTTGAAAGAATAATCGAATCATTTATTGGAAATTATATTTTAGATATCAAATAATCTTTTTTTCAAGTTCTCTATGTATAGGTAGAGCACTGGGTATAAGAATAAATGAAAATTAGCTTTAATTAGAAATGAAGGACAAATTGGTGTCAGCAAACTTTAATCCTTTGCCATCTAAAAGTCACCTCATCCCCAACTATTCTAGTTAATAATAATTTTGGAAATAATCTAATCGTAAACAACCCATCGCTATAACTAAAAATATAACAACAGTATAAATGAGAGATAAAAATGAGCTTTTCTTTTGATAAACCGATTCTCGTGGAGTACTCACAATCTGATTAAGATGTAGGAGTGATTTTCCAGCTACATGTCGTTGTTGTACATAGTTGTACATAGTTGTACATAGTTGTACATAGTTGTACATAGTTGTACATAGTTGTACATAGTTGTACATGGTTACATAATCCACTTGACTTATCAAACATTTCCTCTCGAAACGTCTTTTTCAATGTTCTTGTAATTTAAAATTTATATATTTTTTAAAAATACGAGAAAAGATTGATTCGGATGAATATTTTTTATTGTTTGTTATAAAACTTGTGATAAATATTTACAAAAAATGATTACTTAATTGATTTAATAATAAAATATCTTAGCTTTAAATCCAAGCTTTAAGTACTTATATTAATAATTATTAGTTTTTATAAAAAGATTATTTAAGAAAATGAAGTTCAATATCAATATATAAGTGTATATCAAATGCATTTATGACAGAATTTGATGAGAGTTTGCCAACACTTTTGACTGAAATCCAAGTGAAAAATCAGATAATGAGCTGAACTTTTCTCATTAGTGATAAAATTGGGAAAAGCCTTTACTTAGGAATTGCAAGTTATTTACAGTTTAAGTAGAATTGTTTGCCAAATATATTTATATAATTAAAGTTTACTTAATATGGAAAATAAAATTCAATGAATCTTCTTATTGTAAATAAGAGATAATCAGTGAATGAAAATGAAATCCGAGGGAAATGTTCTCAAATTGAGACAATCCATTCATTTATAATAACTGATTATCACCAGAAATGCCTGACCTTCTTCTTTGCGTAGCAAACAGACAGCGATTAAGTAGAAATTGGTCGGCATTTGTGCCAATTTGTGGTAAAATTCGTTAATTCTCATGGGTTGACACAGGTGATCCACAACATGTACCTATGTATTGTCACCTATGTAAATCCTTGGAAATCGAATGGAACTTTAGTTCAGTCTTTTGAATATTCCAATGAATTAGTGTTAAGTCATTTGGATTTCCTCTTCAATATGTCTTCATTTCTATTCTGGTTATGCAGAGAAAGAGTTGGTTTTCGGACTTTGATTTGATATCCAGTGGTTTGTCTTTTGACCACATGTTTGGTCTCAATCTTCTCCAATGAAGGCATCAAAAGTCGAATCACTCTTTTGGTCATTTTCTGAGTGAGAGCCGAATCACTTTTTTCGATGAGATTGTCATCGATTGGCTTCGAGTGAGAGACCGGCGCCAAAGCGATGGCAATAATCAAAATTGAAACCAATATCGGCGTCAAAAACGAAATCTTCATTTTGAACACAATATTCAAAATATTTAAGAAACAATATTTTATACAAAACAAAATCAAAGCTTTAATAAACTTTTTCACTTCAAATAAAACAATTTGTGGAGTTGTGAAACAGGGGATAACCCTTTCCTGGATAAACAGTAATTAATTGTGATATTGAAGGTATTCTCCGAATAGAAAAATCAACGAAATAGCAAAAAGAGTGACTTTCGAGTAGTCGTCGAAATGTTTTATTGATATTTAGCTTGAGGTCTGTCCTACTCTTTATTTACACCGACTTTATATATAGAGAAAAATGAGCCGATTTATCAGTTTTGCATAATTGGCTCATTAATAAGAATTTGTGTTTTCTTGTAATTCGTATCACGAGATATCGTTTTTAACTGTATTTTATGGGAAAATCTTTTCATTATATCTAATCTTTAATATAATATTCAATTACATAACTTTTCAATAAATCTTAAGAATTAAACAAATATTTTGAAATCAAAACAATGAAAACGTGGAAAATAGGGTCAAAAGTGATCTCAAATATGTTCCGACACAGTATTTAATTAATGGATCAGGTTTACATTGGCTTACATTAAGTTTAATTAGAATTTTAAACACTTTATTCAATAATCAGGGTTATTTTACTGCAGATTTTCACTTTCCACTGAAATATTCGAGAAGTTCTCAGAAAATGGATGATTCAATCCTCAAAATTTTAAGGCAAACTTTGTTCTCTAAATTTAAAATTCTTGGACCTTGGTTATTTCAATGATATTGGATGCGAAACTGTGTCAATCAAATCATTATTCGGTGAAATTTCAATATCAAAAAAAATTGTTTTTCTGTCAAACTTTATGTCAGTTTCTGTTTAGTGTTAGTCTTAGAGAACAATAAATTACTTATTTGATGAATACTTAAACCGATGTTTTATATAATCAGATGATTTATAATGAGTTTAGTGCACTGTTTTCGCTTATTTTTGCCAATTTTAGGTGATTTACAAATGGGTTGAATCCTCTTTAAAACAAATATTTATTTAATTTAGTCAAGAATTTTGGTTTTCATCCCCCCTTCAGTCCCCCTTCAGCCCCAATCATATGACGTGACTTCACTCAAATTCTCGATCATTGGTCCAAATTCTGGGCTCAAAAAACATTAAATAAATATTTGTAAAGTATTTTTCTGAAGCAATACTTTAAAACCCGTGCAACTGATTAAACTGATCTTCAGTTTATGATTATTCGCAGATATATTGTCTTCATATTGAAAGCAATGATCGCGTGGCGTGACTTTTAAAAAGGATTCTGATAAAAATCAGGGTCTTTCCTGCTAATCAGCAGTTCATTTGATAATATTTGACAGCATTCCTAAAGTTTTTTTAAAACTTTTCACAATTATTTCACAATATTTCACAATATTTTAGATTAATTTCTAAATAATTTCGATAATTTTTAGAAATATTCGCAAAATTGTTGATATTTTTATTTATGAATATTAACATAAATTGTATGAACAGGTTATCTAATGAGTCATAAGTGATGACAAAAATTTGTGTCAATTATATTTTGAGAGGAAATGTGTTTAACTAATCGATTAAACTTTATTCTCAATTAATTGAATGGTCGACAAGTCTAGAGTTCGAATAATATCAACACTTGGATAAGATATTCCCAAAGGATTTTCCCATTTATTCAATACCATTGCATATACTCTTCAATTGCGGTCATTTATTAAGGCTAACCCAATAAAAACCTATTTAGAGGTCAGCGATGGTCACTATTTTGGGTTATTTCCAATGAGTCACTAATTGTTGCAAATGTTTTAGAAATATATAAAAAGATAAAACATTAACAAAATTAAGACTTATTTCAACCGATGATTAAAAAAATCAAAATTGATATGACTTTTGAAGACTCGGATGTGTCAGATAATTTTTTTATCCTTCAATATATACACTAATTGGTTATAATTTATAAATTTTCAAATTAATGGAAAAACATTTAATCAAATCTGGTATAAAAAAGAGCCTAAAAACGTGGCGAGAAATTTAAGTAAATATTAGATTATATATCACTTGAATCGAAGGTCAACTCATTTAAAGAATATTCTGTTTCTATGGACTGTTTATTACTTTTGAATAAAAGCTCAAAAGAATATGAGAGTCAGTGTTACGAAAAAACAATAGCTATATATACAGTTGTATAGAAAGTGTTGGGAATATGTTCTCCAAATATAAAGGGCTCTGAAATTGACCAAAAATAGGTCCTCCTTAGAGACGGATAGTTTGGTCAGCTCTTCAATTGATTCTTTCGATTAGATATTCAACAAATACAAATTAGTAACAAATTATTAATTTATAATATTCATCCTGTGATGTATCATGCTAAGTTCATTAATATAAGCGTTAGCTATTGTCCACATTTCAATGATTGAATTATTTGAAGACAAACATCAAAACAAATTCAGAATTTTCCCAAATTTTTATCAATTATTGAGATTGAAATTAATGCCAAAAAAAATCAGATAATTTAGTTAACGATAGGCAGAGCCCTCAGAAAATGAAACCCAGTTTCATTTGCTATATAGTTATGCTAGATTGTTCTTGAATCTCCCATTGAAAAAGCATTAATGAATCAAGACCAATAAACATAGTCATGAGTTCGGTTTCACTTTTTGAGGGCCCTGACGATAGGGAAAGACATATCAGTTCACTTCAAGGCACAGATCACCGGTATTTCAGTTAAAACAATTTGCAGAAAACTGAAATCAATTTAAGCCTATATTCTGTCTAAAAGTTTGTGCTTTTAATATATACTTTTGATTAATTGAATTCTATATAACTTTTATTCACATTTTAGTGATATTTCAGACATTAAATTGATTTGAAAGAACTCCGATATTAAGTCAGCAAAATATTTAAACACATTTTGCAGAAAACGTCAATTTTTTACATCTTTAAGATCACGAGTTTAAAATCTATAGTTGTTTCCTTGATCAGTTTATCAAAATATTTCCGAGAAAAGGTATTTTGCATTCAAAAGGCTTTCCGAAGCCTTCAAACAGTTTCGATGTATGAAAGACGTCGAGTAAGTGCTGACCAATGATTGGTTTCTTTCATTTGATGACAAATTGATGCCAACTGAAGGACAGGACATTTCCAGCAATAATTGTTTTATTAATCGAATAAATAAAAATATCAATTGATTTGAAATTCAATAACAAAATGATTTTTAAAAAGATAATTAACCGAAAGATCTGTAAATAGTTTCAGAAATAATCACAAAATTATATTAAATTCAATAGAAATCTGAGAAAAAGATTTAATTGAAAACCATTTTATTGGAAAAATAGAATAAATTATTTATTGAATAAATTGAGAGTTTTAGGTCTGGCCATTGCAGCGCCGGTTTGCAAAACGCCGTCATCGCTAACAACAGTGACTTTATTGAAGATCCCTTGACTGAAGTAATCGGAAATAACAGTAAAACAATCGTCCGTTTCTTCAATTTGTTTGTCGAATATTTCGTCGATGTTTTTGATATTTTCTAACGAACGGATTTGATTCAAAATTTTTCTAAACAAATGACAAAAAAGTGTTAAATCAAATCAAAATCAAATGAGTCCAGAATTTAAACCTATTTTCAGGCAAACAAAGCGGACAATCGGAATCACTTTCGGCATTATAGCTCTCGAAACAGTGCTGATGATACGAATGGCCACATAAAAAGTGGACAGACGGCAGTTCCAACTGATGGTTGCACCCAGAACATTTGCTCGCCTGAAACACTTTAAAGTTGGACTTCATTTCATCGATTTGTTGTCTCATTTTTTCGGTGTCGTCTTTGAATTGATTAATTAGTTTCTCATTTTCGGCAATCTTTTCGTTCTCTCGGCTCAACCAACGGATCAAATAGTCTTTAATGACGCTAAGAGTTGAGGTCTCACTTCTGGCCAAAATCTCGATAATCATTATCGGCGGAAGTAATCGCTTTCTTTCGATTTCTTATAATTCAAAACACAACTCATCAAAGAAAAGCTTAAAATTTAGAAATGAAAGCAAACCATTCAAGACTTGGATAGTCTTTTGGCTGTCATCTGTCTTAGAGAAGTACCAGAGGGCGTCAACCCATAGATTGGGGTCTTCTTCGCCATATCTCTCACAAGTTTCGAATACTTTCATTCCGTCATCGATTGCAATGAAGTGATTGAGAATCGGTTTAAACATTTTTGACTTTTCATAGAGATATATGAGTCCGGCCTCGAAGTGACTCATTTGGCATAAGATCATCGCCTGTTCCAAATCGTATTTGGCGTCACAACTCTTCAACAATTTAAGTATTTGCGATTCTTTTATCGCCAAACCCTATAAATAAGAACAGAATTAGAATCAGAAATACTTAGACAGAGAACTGACGTCTTCCTTAATCTCGTTTTTATAGGATTGAAGATAAAGTTCGAGTAATGTGTTGTGGACTTCAGGACTACAGTCCCCAACTCTCACTTCAAGCATAAACTCTAAGAATTCAATCAATTTTGGAGTATTTTTCACGAATATATGTATAAACTCTTCGGGATTGGATCTCCTCTGACCGTCGTTTAGATCAATACTTTTGAAATGTTCTGAAGCTGTGGACAGAATTCAAGCAATTATTCAGAGATTTTATTAGAATTAAATTCAGTTTCAATACCTGTCATCACGTTTTCATTCATTTGTGAATCTGATTAACGATTAAAAGATAATTAAAAATATTGTTCGAAATCAAAGGATTCATACCATCACTCATTTGAATTTCAGTGCAGAGTCTTTTGAGGAGTTCAGTGGTCTGATCGGGTTCTTCACTCATAAGAAGTCTTCCGTATCTCTTCATATATTGACTGACATCAGTCCAAACCATTTGCTTCATGTAATTGATGGCTGCCTTTGCGTCGCATTTGTCTTCCAAACTGATTCTGAAGAACCAGTCGTGCCGTTTGTGCTTTTGTGCCAAATGAAGAGCGTTGTCGTAATAGAGGGCTTGACGTAAGACTTTGATGGCTATGTCGACGTCGTACTCACATTTGTTGGATTCACTTTCATCGGACATCAAGAATAGGTCTAAATTTGCCTTATCTTTGAGTTTGACGTAACAATTGATGAGAAGAGTGGTGTGATCTTCATTTGCTAAACCCTTTCGATGCAATGCTTGAAGATATGCGGTTAAGTTATGGATGCGCTGCGCGTCCAAGAATTTTCGGATCACATAACTGGCCTCAAGCCGTCCAATAGTATGGATGTACTGCGCAATGGCCGCGTCGTGATCTCCCTTTCGGTAGAGATGATCCCCGTATTGCTTGAAGATGTCTGAGAGAGCGTCAGAATCGTATTGTTGACTCTTTGCCAGTTCTATGGCTAATGAGAACTGATTCTTCTTGAATAACATCTCCAGTTTGGTCTGAGTGTCGCGCTCTCCCAGATATATAAGTCTTCCGTCATCGGTAACCAAATAGAGTGAACCCCATTCACCAATTACTTGACAAACAGAGGGTATGGGCGAAGAATACGCAATGAATTTGCGGGGAATGTCATAAATTGTGATTATATTCATATTTTCGTTTCCGTTGGGCTCAAGTGAATCATTTTTAGAGCTCACAGAAGGGGCCGACTCTTTGCTGATAACTATTAAATAACTTCTATACCAATAGAGAAGTAGTTTTTCGCCTTCGAAGGCCAGACACGGCCCGCGACCGTCGTTCTGATAGAAATAAATGGCATCTTTTCGGCCCACGATATATAATGTCTCCAATTGTTTCGGATCATTCTTAAGACAGGAACACCTGATATCACAGCCAAACTCATCCAAAGGTGTCTTAATCTCCTTATCTCTTGAGGTGATATTATAACTGATTATCTCATTCTGTGTCGAAATAAATAAAATATTTTGCTTTTGAATACTTTTGATTGTCTGAAGAGAATTGTTCTTAAATGCGAGTCCAGTGACAGCGCTTTCCGATACTTTTATCAGCTTTTGTTTACAATTCTTCTCTCGAGTGATGTCTCCTCTGAATAAAATGATATTTCCGTCAGCGAAGCCGACGGCTGCCATTTGAAGGGTGTCCAACACATCGATAGTAACGACGGGCGACGGTATTATTCCTGTGGACAGCCGTATCACTCGACAGCAATGAGGCACTCCCTCTGAATTCAATTTGTCCCGATTCCATATTTTGAGGACAGGATTGCCACCGGTCTCATCGTCGCCGACAGTAACCAAATAAGAGGAAGAGATCACTTGATGGCAGTGATTGACGACCACTTTGTATGCGATAAACGAAGTGAACTGAAGCTGTCTATCGATTACATGAATCCAACCGTTGATGTCTCCGAATATGATGTGAGAGCCGCCAGAACTGCAAGACGTGATCTTTGTCTTCTGTAGACCAATATGTCTGATGTCAGGCAATGTTTGCAATTTAGAGAGACTTACGTTCAATAACTCGTGTAATGGATTTGTGTCCTCTTTTAGAACCTCTTTATCGAAAAAGTTGAATCTTCGCCACTGAATCAATGGTCAGACAGTTGATAGTTTGAATGAATAACGGAACCGATGGCTTACCTGAAGAAATGCCATTTCATTGATTTTAACCAAAACTCAATGATTTGTGTCTTCAGTTTGTTTACAGTTTTGAAGGCGTTATAATAGATAACGAGTAGAGGTGTTTACGGAACGATTGATAACAAAATTATAGATAACCACAAAAAGTGATCAAAACTTGAAATTTAATTAAGTTTACAATAAAAATAAGATTCGATACTAATATTCATTTACTTTAAATTAAAACTATATTTACAAACATTTGAGAAAATGAGTAGAACTCGAATACAGATTAGATTTGAATCAAAGAGTCATTTGTATCAAACATTAATTTAAATTCAAATATTTGGGAAAATAGACTCCAATTAGTTGCGAACGAGGAGTGACTCAGTCTTTAGTGATCACACATTTGGAACAGAATTATATAATTCTTTATTTGAGAAGCGATTGAAAGCAATGGAAAGTCAGTTGTTTTTATTGCCGGTCATATCACTGATACAAATCCAGTTGGAGTCGAAGTTCTCTTTCCAAAGACTCACTTTGTTGTCACCGCCGGAGACGGCGAGGATGTTGCCCATAATGGACCAAGACACATGCCACACCACGTCGTCAAACGTGTGCACAATCTTATAACTCCAGTTCGAACTGTTGGGTGAGTCCATTGTGTTCGTCCATATGATCACTCGCCTGTCCTGAGAGCAACTGGCGATATAGCTCTTGGGAAGGCCTATGCTCGGAGCCCAGGCCACGTCCCGCACCCAATCCGAGTGGGCCTCCAATCGCTGTTCTTCGACCCACTTTTCGTCGGTTTCGTCGTATTTCCAGATTTTGACCAAATTATCGCACCCACCGCTCACAAACCGCTTCACCATTTGCTTGTTAGAGGGGTCGCCTATCGCAGGGATGGCCGGACCCCAACTGACAGCATTGCAACCAATGGAGTGGGCGTTACTTATCTTCTTCGCGTCCCAAATGCCATCACCTGAACAGTGGTTAAAAATATGTGAAAATTAGGTTTCACTTTGAGTCACATTAAGTGATGACTGAAAGGCGACTAATTCTCTGCTAATGTCTGCACTCTATCTGACTCTAACACTCAATAAAACAGAGCATTAAAGTAAAGGTGAATGCAATCCAAGCCCTCATCCCATCAGTGGACACATCAGTACATACCTTGACTGGAGAGGACGGAAATGGCGCCGTCAGATGAGGCACAGACCAGCATTAGTCCGAAGTCCTGAGGCGCCCAACAAACTGAGTTAACCGACGAGTCGTGGTTTAAGTGTTCGTAAGCCTTCTCCCACTGATTGAGAGACACCTCTTTCCAAATGATAACCCGTCGGTCATAACTACAAGAGGCCAACAAATTAGCGAACTTGGGGTGAGCCCACCCTATCTGCCAAACGGGTCCCTCGTGTCCTACAAGAGTGGACAACAGCTTCTGCTGACCGTTCACGATCTCAAACACCTTAACGGTGCGGTCAGAGGAACAGGTGGCCAATCGGGTGCCGTAATAGTCCATCTGCGCGTCGTGTATCATATCGTCGTGAGAGGTGTCCACTTGCGATACAATTGACACCATTTTCACTACTTTTCCAATGCCTTAACACTCGATTAGAATAAAATCATTTGAATTGTAATAAAGACAATAATGTGGTCTCTTTGGGTCTCTTTGGGTCCCTTTGAGTCCGTTTGAGTGTCTTTTGAGCGCTTCAAACAAGAGATGATTTCACTGAAAAGCCGACCAAAACGTGGAACTAATGCCTCATTTGTTTGTCGTAGACTTCAATCCATTGAATTAAGTGATTATTTTCTACAATATTTTCAATGCTTTTATTGCATTCAATGGTTTGCTCTCAAGTCTCACAAAAACAATGTTTTCTCTGTTTTGAGTCCTCTTTACGTATATTTTGAATGAATAAAAGGATTGGACTTTGATTTTGTAGCAAATTATTGAAATTCTTTTTAAAAAATGAGGAATTTTTATGTAATTTCATTATATGTGTTGGAATACAGAGAGAACCCACCGGTAGTTCCCATATATTATATGTGTTGTTGTGTTTCAAATGAGAATATTTTCATAATTATCATTAATACTTATTTATTGAATCATTAATTCTGAAAATGAAATTTTAAATAGACCTTGCTTAAAAGTGGGCCAACTTTTTCTCATCATCATTAAAAAATTGAATGATCCTAGTTTGTGTTTCTGTAATTTTTGACCGAGTTTACTAATTTAGAAAGTTAATCAATTGGATTTGGTGTTAATGATTATAAGGGTTGTGAACTTGTGCTTGATCATTTGCTACCATTTGGCGCCAGTCTGTGAACCGGACACTAAATCGATGAAACTTCGATTTAATGATTTTTAATTCAATTATAGATCAGTTGTAATCATAAATCTTATTCGTGATTAATATTAACGAATCCCTAAATTGAATATTAATTCTCTTTTTATTTAAATTAATTTATAAATAATTCTTTAAAACTTGATTTACATTAAAAAAAAAGTTCTGAATTATTATTTATTTTAGGCCTGAATTGTAATTATCAGTTATCCAGTAATTAATTTAATTTACATCAATTAAAACAACATTTCAATTGATATATTGGGAGAACATCTGCCCATTAAGTCGTTGACGATCTCAGAACAGAATAAACCAAAGGGCAGTCCTCAGGGTTTTAGTTTTGGTTTGAAAATACTAATTATTTCTTTGCTTTTGGTTTGACTTGATTTCAACTGTACTTTCTATTTGGGCCATTCCTCTGAATTATTCATTAGATTGTTTCAGAGCATTCAAAACTCGAATAATTAAACTATTTATTGATCGATGTTTTTAGAATCAAAAGTTTTGATAAATACTTTATTTTATAATGAATTGCAAGTCATTAAATCAATTGGCATTTGTTTGCCACAAATCGATGAAAGCCCTGATTAGCCTTTAAAGGCAAGTTCTCAAGAATCCGGGAAAAGTGATCGATAACAATAACAAATGACAAACTTATTATTCCTTAACTATCTCTGATTGACCCAGAATTACATTCTTTTCATTTGTTTGTTTAACTTTTTCCCACTAAATTCCATTTTTTTCTTTACTGTCATTTTGAAAGACTTATTGTGTGTTATAATACGCCATAAAAACTGCTCAACAATCGGAAGAAGTCCTTGAATTCAAATTAAATAAATTATTAATTATTTGAATGCCTTCTCAAGTATTCGATGAATGAAGTGATGACTTAACATATAATTTGTTTTTCAAGTATTTTCGTTGATATGAATTTGCTTTCGGACCAAAAAATCCCTTTCAATACATATTTGTCTGGAATTCAATCGAAATAATAATAATTTTGAATTTTGATTAATTCAAAGCAATAATAGTCTTCACGCTTCAACTCCTCTCCCCTTTTGGATCAGATTTTGTGACAAAGCATTTATATTATTCTAATTGAATATAATTTTAATACAATTGTTCGCATTTTTTAAGGGATTCAAAAAAATTTTGACACAAATTAATGTGAAGTTGATATAAAAATTGGTCCAACAGTTACTGGAAGTCATAATTATGTCGGACTCACAACAATTTGTGACTAAAATAATTAAGAGACCATTCATTCCTTTCTGGGAATTATTGCAAACGGAGGTCGACATCAATACTTGTGTTATAGTCAAAGGAAGAGTTCCCCGATTTGCCAATCAATTCGTCTTCAACTTCATTGTTGGTCAGGAAATCAGTTCCTATGCCAGAAATGCTGCAGATATTGCCCTTCAGTTCAATCCCCGTTTTGAAGACGAAGGAGTGGTCGTCAATAACACCAGAATTGAAACTCATTGGGGTTTTGAAGAAAAAATCCGAAAAGACTTTCCGTTCGCTAGAAATCAATGGTTTGAAGTGAAATTTCTCTTCAAACAGTCTTTCCTCAAAATATTCATCGATGGCATAGATTTTTGTCTGTATTTATACAGAATTCCCTTCCATTTCATCGGAATATTCAGTATTGAGGGCGACGTCGAAATAGAATCTGTGATCTTCGCCAGAGATGTCGTCAATAAGATATCAGAACACAGAATAAAGAGCCAAATGATCACAAACGGAGACATCAACGAAGACAAGAGTTTAAAACTGATGAGTGAACCCGAAATCAGACAACAGATTGACCACAACCTCAATGTTTATACGAGTCAGCACTCAATAATGGATAACATTGTCTTATCGCAAAAGACTATATACAACCCTCCCCTACCATTTTGTCAGCCGATTTTCAACAAACTGAAGAGTGGAATGACAATCGTCGTCAACGGACAGACCATTGAATCACCAAGAGAATTCATAGTTCGCCTCCAATGGCCCCCTTCGGCCACAACAGACATTCCCGACGTAGCCCTCAGTTTGACCGTAGATTTCGATTCACAGCAAGTTATAAGAAAGTGTCGAATCGATGGTCAATGGATTAAAGAGGAAAACCAGAACCTCTTCTTCCCATTCAAACGAAATCAATCGCAACAATATTTTGAACTAAAAATAGAAGTCAACGAAAACCGATTCATAATATCGTTTAATGGCATTCATTTGGCGGAATATGTTTCCCGAATTGCGGACTACAGTACCGCTAATATGCTTGAAATCGAAGGCGATATTCATCTGATTTATGTCAAGTTTGACGCCTCACAAGTCGATTGACTCAATTATCCTTAGATTAGAACAATAGTTATAATCGATTATTAATAATCATATCTAGACATTTGAGCATGTTCATTTGTAATTGTCCTAATTGGAAATAGGAAATAATTACAACTTTTCAATATTTATTAATTATACAAATCCATGGATTATCAAATATTATCTTGATAAAACAAAATTTGACTTCAAGAATAAATAAATAAAATGAACGCAATATTTCAATAAATATTTTTTTTTTTCAATTATATCCAATTTATCTCATATTTAGCAATAATTAGCAATATTTAGTCATATCTAAGAGTATCTAGCAATATTAAGCAATATTTAACTAGAATGTTCCAAATATCCTCCTCTGATATGTGGACAGAAATAATTCCTTTAAGTCAAAGCTATTTTGACATTAATTAATGTCTAATCAGTGAACACAAATTGGAGACAAATTGAATCTATCAACTTTATTGACTGAGAGAATTCCGTTTTTTATTTGGATAGATGTGTTCCCAAAGCGGCGTTCTTTAGACCTGCGATTAATTTTAATATTGAGTCCAATTAATCAAATAAAAACTGTTAATCTTATAATTGTTTTTGTAGTTTAATATTTATTTAATATTAATTTAATTATATATTTGTTTTTTTATTCTAAAAATAATAAGAAAGTCTTGTTTTTTGATTAATGAAATAAAACGAATGAATTTGTTTTTTATTAATTCAAACAAAAAGAGCAAAAAGTTTAATAAAATTCCTGATTATTACTCAAAGAGTTACCAAAAGATGAATAGTTTTTGACTAAACTTAAAATCATTAATAAAACTCAAATCACGTTCTGTTTTGATATGATTTTATAATTAAAACTAAACCGATATAAGTCGTGATTGAAATAAAAATATTTATAATCTGATCCTTCAGTCCTTCAGTTTCTGATAATTTCGGGAAAAATATTTTTATTTGAAGCGAATTATTTTGATTCAAAAGTGGCTTAAAATAAACTTATAATTTGAAGATAAAAGTTATCTCAGAACTGATTGTTTTTTACTTTTTTCATATGAGAACTGATTTTTCGATAATTTGACAAAATTTTCGCATTATTTTTAAATAACTCTTTGGTTTAAAATTAATTTTTATCTTTTATTCGCTTTTATTTTTGTGCGTTTGAGAGATATTTCATAAACTGATCCGGGATTCGATTGAGAACATCGCGCACAGTCTTATTGACAACTGTTTGCCAATAAATGGTCTGTTGCTGAAGATTTTCAATCGAAATAATCTGATAAAATCAAAATAAACTTTTAATTTATCATTAATTAGCTGTTAATTAGTAATTACCTCGATGTTATTTCTATTGTCAAGTTTTTGACTAGCGTTCATGATCTTGGTGATATCACCCAATTCTTTAGAATTGTCGCTCACATTCATATCGATTATGAGGACAGAAATGGGACTCGAATTAGTTTTCTCGATAATTTCTTCCAAGTTTTTGAGGCCATCTTTAGTCAAATCTGATGTCAATAAAATAAGAACAGAAAATCGAGAAATTCTGTCGGAATCGCATCCGACAAGTTTTTCAATCCACTCCACACTTCTGCTGACTGTGGGCTCAAAGTTCTTTGACTTACTTAACCCAAGTTTTGTGCCATTAATAGGTTTAACGGATTTCAATAAAGAGTTAAATTCGGCGACAATTTGTTCAAAACCTTCATTTGCTTTGAAATCGTAATAATCATTGGACTCATTGTCTGCAAAGATAGCATTAAAAGCTGAGGCCTTCCAAATGGTTTGTCGATTGTATTGTTTCATTATTTGACAAAAACCAGTGATAAATGACTTAAAGATATGGCAATCATTCAATTCATTTGAAGGAATAGTATTTCGATTCTCTAAGTCAACCAAATTGAGGGCAGCCGTGAAATCAATGGCTATATCGGCGTGAAATTGGAGTCCTCTTCGCAAATGATCAAGGAAAGATTCGCCGATTGTAACCGAAATATTCTCCAAATATATGAAACCAGAATTTTGATACGATTCCAGATTCTGTGACAACTTCTCTGCGTTGATCAGCTCATAAAGATTGTCATCAAGACTCCCATTGAGAAGTCTGTCTAAAGTGGTACTAAAAGATCCGATGTAATCCTTTTTATCTTTGATTTTGATATCTGAGTCCCAATCAAAGCAATCAAATTTCAAATTCATTTTATGGTTTGACTGACAGAGAGATTTGGCGCTGATTTTGATGGGTTTCCAAATTGGACTCACGTTTTGTTTAATTACTTCTGTTTTATGGACTTCAGTGATGTTTCCGTTTTGGTCAACATTTGAAATCACTAAATAAGGGTCCGACTGACCGAACAAATCCTTTTTGTCCAGTTTTTTGCCACTGAATTGCATTAAAATGGTTTCCTTATTGTTCTGACACTCTCTATAACTGATTAAGAGTTTTCCGATTTTGTCATTTCC
Organism: Punctoribates punctum; assembly: GCA_034698165.1. Taxonomy (NCBI): domain Eukaryota; kingdom Metazoa; phylum Arthropoda; class Arachnida; order Sarcoptiformes; family Punctoribatidae; genus Punctoribates; species Punctoribates punctum. Next base: position 12,344 of record JAQGBD010000197.1, on the reverse strand, counting down.
TGATTTGATTGCTTTCATTGTGAAGCCGTCCTTTGCTGAAAGGAGTTCAACCAGGGACAGTTTACTCTCACCGATCTTATTGACACTCAGATAGACATCAAATCTTAGGGATTGGATTTCTGTGAATTTGTAGCCAATTATAAATCTTTTGCTCCAATTCGGGTTAAGACAGTCTTCACTGAACTCTGCTCTGTCGGTTTCGATGAAGTTTTCAGTCAGACCATTGCTTACCAATAGAGCGCACCGGACAGACAGCTGTTTGCACGGGTCCTTCACAACCATCAAACTGCGGGCAGAGACGCCGATCTCAAATTGGGAGACCGAGAACATTTTTATACAAAATATCAGAATATTTTCCAAACTATTTAATACATTAAACTCTATTCAGACAATATTCAAACAAAACTTAGAATTGCATTCAATTTACAAAAGTCTTAACTTTTGATTGTCTATTGTTTCAAATCAAATATAAATAGTTTATTGTTTTGAAAAGTCATTCATTAATAAATGATAAAATAGATGTGTCGCAGATAATTGAGATGATCTAGCAGGAAAACTAAGTTCATTTGCCAGTTTTTTTTTTATTGAAGAGGAAAACTGGAAAATTAAATGATAGGAAATTCAATATTATTGGCAAAAATTGAATTATGAGACACTTTTTTAATTAAATAATTTTATTTTGAAAACCCTTGGATCAGCCTAATTGTAATTGCTCAATATTATTGCTCAATATTAATCATGTTATTTAATTAGAATCTTATTTTTGTGAGGATTATGATTAATTTGTTCCATTAGTTTATCAAGATTATAAGCATTACCTGTATAAAGGAGAGTTATCATGTTATCTTACTAGGTGGTATTTTAGACTCAACATCCGCCTAGTATTTTGAAAAATAAAAAAGATATGAGTTCAATATATTATCAATAATTAAGGTATATTTGTTCAGGTTTTGCGCTCTTATCCGGAATTACGAAATCATGTATTTTTGCGTCAAATCTATTGATAAATATTTTAATAAAAACATATAATACGATATTTTTTCGGAATTTTCATTTCAGTTAATTCCTGTTAAGTGCTGTTAATATGAGACTATTTCTGTCATTATTTATTAGCTGTGCTCTTATGTCAGTGGCATTGGGCTGCAGGTGTGCGCCCCTAAAACTGGAGACTTATTTTTGTAAATCCGATTTTGCGATTCAAATCAAAGTCAAATCCCAAAGACATGACAGCGATCCCGAAGATCAGCTCAACTCCTGGTATGACATCGATGTCGTCAAAGTGTATAAATCTAACGCAACCGATGGCCTGAAGAGTGCATTGAGCTCAGGCCAGATCTGGACGGGACAGAACAGCGCCGTATGCGGTCGTCTCTTCGACTTGAATCAGAATTATGTGATAACCGGTTATTACGACGAACAGCACCACAGCCTCCGGACCCATACCTGTACTTTCGGACGACTCATCTCTGATCTGACCAAAGATGAGAAGGAATTCTTTGACACAACTTATAAATCAATCGATTGCTCGAAAATAGTTCATTAATACAATTTATTGACTTCTGATACCATCTAACAAATGATTTTTAAATCTAATTAACATTTCTTTGTAATGAATTCAATTAATTTTAATCAACATTTTTCTCCTTTCAATGTAATTAAATTCTTTTTCTTGAATGTCGGCTAAAATGAAATTCTTTTCTAGTCTTCTAATTATTTATTCTTACAATAAAAGTGATTAGATTTTCACAAATTCGTGAGAATTTCCAATAAAAAATATTCTAAATTCCCTTTAATTTGTTTTTTATTTTTTGTTTATTGACATCTCTTTTAATTAAAATTAATTTCAAAATTATTCCTAAAAAGCGGTTTTCAATACTAAAGATTCAAAGGTTTGAATTTGAAACTCCGTTAAATCGGAAATTCTCAGAACTTTCAAGTATTTCATCGAAAAGTTGGGAAAACCTTATGGTTGAGTAATTCTCGACGTCATATCTCATTTGTATATCAGTTAAACCTTTCAAAACACATTCAATAGATGTGTAGGAGTTTTAACAGACAATACATGATTTGATATTTCAATAAAAATCTAATTAATTGTTATTTTGTTTTTTGAAAACATGAGATTATTATCGGTATTAGTGTTGATTGGAGTGATATCGGCCTCATTTGGCTGCAAATGTCGTTTCTTTGAATTGGATCACTACTATTGTCACTCAGATTATGTGATTAAAGCAAAGATCACAACAGACCGACAGACAAACAGTGAAGACACTGGACGTCAAACTGTTTGGTACGGACTCCAAGTTCAAGAGATTTATAAAAGCAATGAAAACATAACTCTCGCTCTTGAAAATGACGGCAAAGTGTGGACATCGGGCAGCTCTGCCTCCTGTGGTATATCTCTGACTCAGAACGACACTTATATAATCACCGGTGGTTTTAATAACAACCGGTTGACGACATACTCTTGTACATTTTATCGCTCTCTCAATGGTTTAACCGATGAACAGAAAAAGTTTTTTGACGACAAAGAATATCAATCACTTAATTGTACAGATGTTCAATAAATATGATTGTTCTGGGTCTTTTTGTTATTCCATATTTTATAATATAATTGAATTTTTTCTAAAAAATGTCTGCAATTAATAAAATGTAATTAAATTCTCTCCGTTTTTCTTATTAGATATTAATTTTAATTACATTATAATCGAGACATTAATAATATAATTATCTTTAATTTGATTATCGTTTTGTAGTTTGTTTTGAAGAACAGGTGTTTTACTCAATAATCAGGATTTCTAGAAAATTGTATCTAAAATAATGACTCATTAATTACTCAAATTTTGTCATAAATTGCGTGAAAACTTGAATTTTGAGATTTATATTCTCATTGCATAATAGAAGTGAATATCATTTTCAAAGCAAACATTTTTACAAAACTCTTCAAATTGTTTTAAAACATTTTTGAGTTGATTTATAAGATGCCTCTCCTCTTCCCTCTCCATTCCCTTACAACTAATGTAAATATGAGAAATTTTTTTTGAAAATTAATTGAATGGAGTACTGAGTGTAGGAGTTTTGATGCTATAAATAGTTTGCTATTTCAATAAAAACACAATTCATTGTTATTTAGCACTAAAAATGAGATTATTATCTGTATTGGTGTTGATTAGAGTCCTATCGCCTCATTTGGCGGCAAATGTCTCCAAAAAAATATTATTTAATTTTAGAAATCAATTAAAAAAAAGTAAAACTTTGCCTTTAAGGCTAACCTTACTTTAATCTCATTTAGTTTTTTGTTATGTTTGTAGATTTGAATAAAAAAAGTGCTAGATAATTCTTATAATAGTTTTTTAGAATTATCATAAATTTATTTGAATAAATGACATCTGTTTTGAAATTAATTGCAAAACAATTTCAAAGAATAGATTAAACGATGAAATCAATGAAATCAAATTTCAAAAATACTTTTGAGAGAAAAAAATAAAATTACAAATAATTTGTTCAGATTTGAAGAGAACTCTTCTGTTGAGAAATTGATGACATCATAGAGTAGTTGACTCAAAATAAATTCTGAAATTCTTATTGAAAAGAGTTTTGCAGTTTTGGCAGACAATAAATAACCTGATATTTCAATAATTCAATAAATAATTCAATTCATTGTTTTTTAGATTAAAAAACATGAAATTATTGTATGTGTTGGCGTTGTTTGGGGTCATACGGACCTCCTTTGGCTGCAGCTGTCGTTTCTTTCAATTGGATCATTACTTTTGTATCTCTGATTATGTGATTGAAGCCAAGATCACAACAGATCAACAGACAACCAACGAAGAAGACAATGGACGTCAAATGGTTTGGTACGGACTCGAAGTTCAAACCATTTATAAAGGCGATGAAAATTTGACCCAAACTCTAAAAAGTGATCCAAAGGTTTGGACGTCTGGCAGTTCTGCCTCTTGTGGGGCATATTTCACTCCAAATGATACCTATATAATGACCGGGAGCTTCAGTAATAACCGGTTGGCCACACATTCCTGTACTTTTGTCAGGTCTTTGAATGAATTAACTGATGAACAAAAAAAGTTCTTCGAAGACAACAAATATAAATCTCTTCAATGTTCTGAAGTCCAGTAATTTGTAAAAATTTGTTTTTATTCTAAAACAGAATATCTCTCATTGTTCTTGTTAACTTTTATGTTAGTGTCAAATCAAGCTGGGTTATAAATTGATCTATGCAAATGTAAAATAGAGTATTCAATATAGTAATATATTTATATTCTTTATTTTATGCATTAGTTGTCCGGGAATTCAGTTCATTAATCCGATGGGTTTTAAAATCATTATTTTTGTCAATCGTTGAAAAAATATTTAGATATCGTTTGCAGACAAAAAAGAGACGAATAATAATTTGTCTTAAAATTTAAAACATTAAAATTTTAAGTAATTAGTAATTAGTTGAAATGTTTATAGAAAATCATAAACAATTTTAATCGACTTGTCTCGGGTGAAACTCGGCTTCTTTGCCGTTGTTGTGAACTAAAAATAAGTTGATCCCAGATCTGTCTTATGTCAACTGTTGAAAGGCTCTGATGAGTCATTTAATAATTTTCTCCTCTTTTACACTTTTAAAGGATTTTAAAAATAAACGAATCAAACAATTTTGACAAATGTTTTAAAAGAAAAGACGCTTTCATTTGATTATTTGCATAACTTATCCACAAAACGATGTTATCGTAGTTTAAAACTTATAAGTCTTTGAAATCTGTTCGGAGTTAACGTCTAATTAACGATTAAAATATGAATTTCTTAGTAATTATAGCGATATCTTCGTTCATATCTTCGTGTATTGCCTGCAGTTGTATGCCTTTCACAGTTGAGAAACACTTTTGTAAATCTGATTCTGTAATTCAATTGAAAGTAATTACTGATAAAGAAGAAGAAATCGAAAACAAAAACGATGGTCTCGTTTCTTATGGGATTCAAATTCAAAAAACATTCAAAATCAATGATATTGTGACACAAATTCTTGAATCTAATGCCAAGATATGGACATCAGATAGCAGTGCTTCTTGTGGTCAGACATTCATCAGAGATGAAGTCTATATAATCGCCGGTAATGTAATTGACAACAAACTGACGGTCTTTTCGTGTGGTTTCCAACGATTATTAGAAGACTTGCAGGACTCAGATAAGAAGTTTTTCGATGAAGACTACCAATTGATTAAATGCCAATGATGTGGGCCTCAACTGAACTAGGTTACTGATGATTATTAAAATAAACTAATCTGCATTAATAATATCTTTCTTTTGATAATTGTTTAAAAAACATTTCAGTTTTTTGTCTGTAATAAAGATTTTAATGATTCAGAACCCGAATCACTGGCTTTTGATTTTATAATTTGCTTTCAGAGATGTCCAGAGAAGGCATTCCATATAACCGGTCCTATTTTTAAACTCAAACTTTATATTAAAAGATATTCAGTGGGAGAAGTCATTTATTGTGGTTTATTACTCATTTGAATTACCTTGCTTTTTGCACTGAAATAAATTTCGATTCTGACTGAAAAGAAGCTTTACCCTTCTCCATTGACCGTCCACCCTGCACATCACATTTTCGCTGTGATTAAAATCAGAGATTAAGAAACAATTTTGGAAATTTGTCTAAAACCTGATGAGTTAAATAAAATAATTATAATTCAGATCTGAAAAGATAATGAGTAAAGCAATGAATTAATTTAATCTAATCTGATATCAATTCAATGATTGCAAATGTGAGCCAAAAATGTTGTTCTCTTCGAATAAGTATTATATAAATATAAAAAGAAGTCAAATATCAAAATAGAAATTATTGAAAGTATAGGGAATTTCCTCCTCAGACACACATTTCACATTTAACTGACATTTTTTGATAAGAGCAAAGGACCTGGGCATGGGCTATATATCCTGCTTGGAAAATTTCAGATTATATTTAAATTTAAAATATGATATTTTAATCGGAATTTTTTAAAAAGCTCTGACCTTTAGGGCAGAAAAGTGCGAACTGAGTATATATTTGACGTTTCACTATATTTATAGATTTTTTTAGATAGATTAGTTTCACAAATCATTCATTCATTTAACTCATTTAATGTTTGTTTAGTTGTGTGCCTCTCCTCGAAGACTCAATCAATAGATATGAAGACGACTATCAATTGTTTGCCGAATGAGATCCTAATTAAGGTTATTTCTGAATTATGTGTTTACGACAGAATCAGTTGCGAACAGGTGTGCAGTCGATGGCAACAATTGGCCAATATTTTCAAAGAAGACATTAAGGCCTTTAACTTCGGCCATCATTTGAGAATATGTAATGATTCAGAGCACAGAGTCTTCGACCCGAGAGGTTTGGCCAATGGTTTCGAGAAAGTTATCAAAGTTTTAGATGAAAACTATTTTCTCACAAAAATACTGAGTTTTGCGCCGAAACTAAAATGTCTTAACGTTTACCTAAGAAACGGTGAAAGCATTGATACAATTCAGAAGTATTGCTCTGACATCGAATGTCTAACTTTAGTTTCATATGAAGACCGGGTTATGCTGAACGCCATACCAATGATTTCCAATTATGGCAATAGTTTAAGACATCTGAAGATATGCGATGAGTCCCGAGTCATTCGACGCAATGGTTTGGAGGATCTGATGGCAGGAATGCTCTCTCAATGTACTCGACTACAGATATTTCATTTATTTCGCATACAATTAAATGGCCAGAGCTGTCAGGTGATGGGTCGGCATATTAGAGAGATTTGCACTCAAATCGGTTGCGGTTCAATACAGGCGCTCATCAGAAGTAAAATTTGTGAACAATTGGAAAGTCTTATAATTCGTGAGTCGATTATAAACTCGATGCGAATGCATAACATTTGTCAGTCATTCGTTAATCTAAGAAAACTGTATATCGAGTCGTACTCTGATTGCGATGACTTCACGTATTTGCCATTAATCGCTCAAATGATACGATTAGAGCACTTGGAGATCAATTTTATCCCAAAGCTATTCAATGACTTCATATGTATTGACGACCACTTATCGAATGTATTCGCGAACTGCAAAAATTTGAGTAAAATATCTTTCAATAACTGTTTAAATGTGAGCATAACTGACAAATGTCTAATCAAAATGAGTGCTTTTTGTACTGGACTTAAATATATCCACTTCTGGCGATTCGGTGATATGGCGGGAATCAGTTTCCAAGGGTTGGAAGCTTTGGTATCGCAGACCAAACTCCGTTACCTAACTTTGGACGCATTGAACTTCAATAGCAATCAAAACGATTTCGACTTCTATTCCCCAAAACTCTTTGATTTGAACCCAGATTTGAATTTTTTATATTTATTTGTCTCCCAAATGATTAGAAAATGATTTTTATTTTAGGAATAATTATTTGACGATTAAACCCGTTTTTAAACTACAAAACACTTTGTTTTCTCCAATTTTAGCGAATATATTGTAAATTATTTGTAGTTATTATTTGTTATTCAAAAACTTTTGGCACAATTTTCTCGATTTGATTCGGGTTTTCAATTAATTCTCAGCTTATATTCAGAAACAATTTTTTTTTGATCATTTATGACTTCCCAGGTAACTGATCTCCATCCTTATTTTCATAATTTATAATCTGGCAATAAAAAAGTATCTTTGATCAAAACTTTATGATTAAAGTGGTTTTTGATTTGAGAACAAAAAACAACTTATTTTTGAACTTTTGTTTTCGTTTTGTTATATTTTTGTATTTAGTTTTGTTTCTCATTTTATAATTCATATCAGAAATCAATGAACTTCACAAATAGTCGGAACCTTTTCCTATTGATTTGCATTTGGCTCCAAAATGGGCGCATTTTTTTCATCAAAAAACATTCATTGAATTTATTTATCGGTTCTAAAAATACAATCAATCATTAATTCAAATGAGTGTCACTTTTCAGCTCAAACCAAATGCTTAATACAAATGAATTGTTTCAACGATTTGTGTGACACTTGCTTTGATTGATGGCTTTCCTAATTATCATTTGCTTTGATTATATGATATCAATGTTTTCATTTTAAATATTAAGACTTTTTTTGCTTATTTTTATTATTAAGTTAACGAAGGAATCGCCACTTCTCTCACAAATAGGCTTTTTATGTCAATTATGAAAACATATTTAACTGGAAAACATCAATCTTGATAAATATACATTTTTTAAGATTGAGCCTTTTCTAGTAATACGAAAATAGCTAGATAAAATTTGGTTATTCTAAATGATAATATGATTTAGAATGAGTGATCTTGCTTATTCCACATTTATTTCCCACAAGGAATTAAAATAAAATGCTGTCATTTTAATAGTAAATCAAAAATGGGTTTGAATTTAGGTTTAAAAACAAATGTAATAATTCTTTACTCATTTTATTAATCGCTTCTGATTTTAATGATAAAAATTGGACTAAAATTTATCAAAAATATGTTTAAATAAACTTTTTGTATAACTAATCAAAAAGGAGTAATCAGTCAGAAAAGGCTAAGAGTCTGTGCTGTTGTGCTGTTCACACGACAATTAATTGATACGAATTTAATTTGAAATTGAATCCACTTATCCTAAATATAATTGTAATATCAAAGAGCACTCCTTTAATACCCCTCCAAATGAATGATATTTTTTGAACTCTAATTAACTAAATGAATGCAATTTATATATTTCTTATGACTTACGGCTTATCTGCCTTTGAATTCAAATTTAACGCAAAATTACTGAAATAAAGTGTTGAAAAAGGTTTAGAAAATTTGTTAAAACCAAATGGATTCAGATTAAAATTAGTTCCAAATTAAAACTTTATGTTCGAGTAATTTATCACAACTTTTTTTTATTAAAATTCATTTGATATGATATGTTCGCACAGAATTAAAATTACCTATTTTTCAAAAAAGCATATTCCTGTACAATTTGTGTGCGTAGGCTTTGAAATATTGGAATCCCTTCTTTTTAATGGGAAGGGTGTGAGGGCTTTGACTGGTAATTAGAAGTTTAAGTTTTGAATAATGAGCTAATATTTTAAATAAAAACTCTGATTTGGAGCCGACAGTAATTGAAGCCTAATTGTGGGCTAACCGACACTTCAACTCAACTTTCCCTGAATTTCGTGCAAAAACTGTGTAAGAGTCCACTCAAAGAAATACCAAATGATATTAAATTTTGTGGAAATCTGTGGGAAAATATCACAAATAATTTGAAATAAATTTCTTGAATTGAATTATCAAAACTGAGAGTCAAACTAATTGCAAGTTTTTATTTATGCTCTATATTTGAGTCAAATCTATTATAATTATCGATACAATTGATTATTCAATTAATAATTATACCATAATTAGTCTTTTTCTTGTTTTTTAAGGAAATAAATCAATCGGATAATCAAATGACATAAATATCAGTATCGATCGGAAATTGGAAAATATTATTCTCAAAAACATTTTCATAAAATGATAATAAATTACTCTTAAATAGCTTTCGATAAAAAGAAATATTGAAACCATTATTTTGTTTCACTTTTAGGGTAGGGTTTGAATAGATCCAAATAGATCCGGGACACTTCTCTTATTCCGGTTATTCAATTTCACAAAAATATCATATTTTTGCAACTTTTGTTCAAATAATCATATGATAGGATTCCTATCTAACCATAAATACTTAGCACTGCATAGTCTGTCAAAGGGATCAATTGGAAAACTAAAGTGAACAAGTTATTTATTACATTATCATTAATCGTAATGCCTTTCATTGTCAATCGTGATAGAAATTTGATAGAACCTGATCAAACATCAGATTTGTAAGAATTTTTAGGGAGTTTGCAATTTTATAAAAAGCAAGGTGAGTTATTCGAATTAATAGTTTAAATTATTTTCCCTAAACTTTTGAATAATCAGTTTTTAATCTGCATTTAATATGAAAATATAATTTTTCGAACTATTTTTAGAGTTTAGTCGACATAACTGATGTCAAACTCAATTATAAGACTTATTCCAGTATTGCGTTTGAGCAAGGCAAAAGCCAAAAGGCAAAAGACTCCTGGATTTTTCAAAAACTGATCTAACGCTAAGCCTATCATTTTATGTGCGGACACTGACTTCAAGCTAATAGCCATCAAAAAATCAAATTCCATTTTAAACGAGCGATCTAGCACAAATTACAAATCACAAATCACTTCTTCTAATGCCAAACAAGATGTGTTTTGTCCACATTCTAATGAACATCACTGGTGTTTTAGCTTGATATGGTCAATTTATATAGCTAATCTGAGGTTGCACCAAGCACTTCTTGTTTGTCATCAATTCTTAGTTACTTTCAGTGTGAGGGCATCAAAAATAAGAGCTGGGTGAACATATCAAATGTGCCACTCATATCTTTGTTGGAGAAACTTCGTGGCAATTATGAGACCATCTTGATCAATATGTGGAGTATTTTGTTGATGCTCTTTAAAAAAAATCAATATACCTTGGCCATTAAAAAGGTGAGAATCGATAAGCCCATAGTTGTAATTTCCTGGTTGATTGCAGTTATGATATTGTGAATGGCGTCTTACAATTATTTGCTCGATTAATATGTTCAGACATATAACAAATCAGTTAATCGATTCTTGGAGTGACTTATATTCGAGAAAAAAGGAAAAATAATTGCATTGGATTTCAGTTCAATCGATTAATATTCAAATCGTATGAACACTCAAATGGCTCTCAATTTTCGTAATCGATTGGAGACATTCAAAATGGAGCGACTATTAGATCAGATTATTTTATTAAATTAATTAAATTAAAAGAATGGCACATACCTAGGTATTTCCTAAGTCAATGTTAGACAAATCCTGATTTTCAAATTTTGATGTTTATGGCCAAAACGCCCTGCTCATTAAAGCCGGTTCAAATTTCATTGGCTTGTGCAGGTTATATTTCTTTTTTATTCTTGCAATTTTATTCATTAGACTATGCCTTCCTTCAGAAATGCAATAAAGTCTAGATTTTAGCGTTTTTAATCTTAGATCATCTTGGTTAATTGGATGAGGACTCATTTGCAGTATTGAAATTCTGAGAATTGTCAGGCATTCGAATCGAATAATTTTTGGTAGAGAATTGATAGAAACAGCAAAATAAGCAGTCATTTAGTTGATAAGACACCTTGATACTTTTAACTATTTAAACAGTTCTTCATTTTTATCAAATTTAATGATCTTGGGAGAAACTAACTATTTTTTCATTCAAATGTTTTCAGTGATTTTTATTAATTAAATATTGAAAGTAATTTAGCATGCCAATTTAGATAATAGACCTGATCATCATTCGAATCAATAGAAATGATTTATTTATTAGTCAAATGTCTTTTTAATGACTGTTTTCTAAGAGATATTTAGTTAAAGCAATGGTTTTATAGACGACTAAAGAGATCATTATTTTGTTCTGATTATTGACTGTAAGACAAGAAATACTAATTAAGAGAAGTTCAGGAATTTGAAAGCAAAACAAAAAGTCGATGAAATGACATCTCATCGCAAAATCTATTTGTATCGAAGCGAAAACAAAAACTAAATATAATTTTATTTTTCTATTAAATCAAAATTGAGAATCATTTTGAATGCTATCTATTTATGAAGAATTGATCCGAATATATGACTCATCAAAGAAGTGAACAACTGGTCCAACAAACCGCTTATAAACTGTGGATCAGGTCTTCAAAAAACTATTCTGTAATTCATAAAAATAAAAATAAAATTAATTAAAATCAAAGGAAACCGTTTAATATTTGACATCAAATCTAGTTTTGCTTCAATTTATTGAATAGAATTGGAATTAAATAAATAAAAAGATGAAAAAAGCTGCGAAAAAATTACGAATTCAAACGATATAATTAATTTCATTGAATTAATTGAAATATGGAACGACTCATGATTTCAATCAGTAAATCATAATTTAGAGGTCAGGCCTAATAAGAAATATGTGTTTAACCATAAATATTCAAATTGGAAAAGCAGGAGAAAAATACACACATTATTTGGCTCGAGTTCATTATTCGAAATGTGAGAAAAACACCGAATAATTATTTGACTTTAATTAGATTTCTATTCATTTATTTAAATCCGAATAATTATTTTCATTTGTGATAAGACTAAAAGTAATTCTTTTAACTGACTCTAAGCCCTATATATTGATGTTAAGTACTTTTTGTATCACTTGGAGGTCCTGTTTGTTATTCATTCGTCCAAATGATTCGTACAAAAAAACTCGAACAGAGTTCCCGAACAGTCATAAGAGTGAGTGAATGACAGCGAAGAGAGAGAGA
>JAQGBD010000196.1:0-41324 GCA_034698165.1 Punctoribates punctum | reverse complement strand
CTGCCATTAATCAAAGTTATGCAACATTAGAGTCGAGACATCTCTTCATTAAATAGTTTATTAGACTTAAGAAACTCATAGTTTGAGTCGAGAAATAGATTTCTATTAAATAAATGAGAAGAATATCGGTTCGGATATGAAATTACTTCGCATTCAAAATGATTGAAATCAATGTTATTTTTTCTCTCATTTTCACTAAATTGAAGGCTAAATACAGTTCTCCTCATTGATGGCATTTCCTATTTTTAGAGCACAGAATAAGAGCCCAAAACCCTAATCCATAGTTAGCGCTAACGTCTGACTTCCAGTTCTCTGATATTCGGCACTGAATTCAATTACAAACCAAGAATAAAGACCGGAATAAATGACTTTAACGGAAAGATTTTGAAACAAACTTCTAATGACTAAAAGGTTTTCCTTTTCAAACGGTGAGAGCTCAGCACATATGACAAATAAGAGCAGAGCACAGACCTGATGACCACTTCCTTTCTGGTCGTCAGCTTTCGTTTCGTGAACAGTGGTGTTGACGTAAGTGCTGAGCCGTTGCAGTTGTGTCAGATCGTCGGCTACTCTCCATGTGTTGTCTTTAACCAAATAGAAGACATCGTTTCCGTGGATCACAAAATGCAAGTCAAGTAAATACGAGTTATTCAGGATCTGTGTGAACACGTCTTTCCGGATCGGGTCGGCGTCTGCTGTCGAGTGGACGATGGCGTGTCCGCCCACTCGCGACACAGTTATCCCATTACCGAAAGGCACGCTTTCGCTCGAAATCTTCTTCGTGTCCATCGATTCGAACATATCTTCAGATTTGACCTTAAGTTGAAAATAAAAACAATTACAATAATCGAGGAAAAAGTGATTCCACTTTGAACTTACTCGTGATTTGTCGAGACTCGAGATCATACCAAAGTTGTTAAGAGTCCGGTGGAGACCACACGCAAACCCTGAGACTATAGGCAGTGCCGGAAGAGATATTTTTGGCAGTTTTAAGGCATTCAATGACTTTTCATTGTTTTCTTTATTGAAACGAGTGATGAGACCGATATCGAAGGCCGAGAGATCGATACCCTGGTTGTCGATCCATTTGTTGAGGTCCAACATTTTCCAGCGCTCTTCAGGCGGACTATTGATCGGATCGTTTCGATTGAATCGATAGATGTGAAGCCATTGCGGATCCTTTAACGATGACATCAGCCGATCCCAATCGGGTGTCAGCCATTGGCCGACCAGAGAGTCGTAGACTCGGCTATCACTAAAATGAATAAGGCTGGTGAGCGGGTCTGGTATACCGCCCTGGAAGTCGACTGCCAAGTAGAAAGTCGGGTTCGAGTCAAAGAGGACGTGACCGTACGGCCCTCTATGCACTTCTTTGACTACTTCCCCCCTGTGGTCCAACACCAGAAGAGGGCTTCGGATTTGATCACAAGCTATATAAAAGACCTCGTGGTTCACCTGATTATTAAAATCGGGAGAAAATGGAGTTTTAGTTAAAAAATTTCAAAAGAGATAAAAACTTTTCGTAAAATAACATATTATAAGAATATAAGAAAACTGTAAAACATTAGAGGAAGGGCTGTGCGATACCTGTGTAAGGAGTGGCACACTTTGATCGTCGTATATAATTGTGGTCACTCTTCCGTCCGCATTATTGAACGTATGAGTGACCAGATTTGGACGCAATATATCGCCGTAGAAATATTGGGTCACATTTCCGTAGTTGTCTTTGCGGACAGTGAGCCGTCCCTTCGAGTCATACATGTATTTGACGTCATAACGACTCAGTCTGTGGGCTCTTATCAGTTGTCCCAAAGGGTTGAAAGTAAACCTCTCTTCCCCTCTCTGGACAACAAACCCTTTGGCGTCTGTAATATAAGGCGTTTCACCAAAACTGGTGATTCTGTCGGCGCTGTCGTAAAGGATGTCAATCCTGTTGCCCATATATTGCATCTTGGCCAAATTGGAGTTGTCGTCATATGTGAACTTCCAGTGATCTCTTCCGCTCACTTCTGTCAACTGTTGGTCGTTATCATAGGTATAGTTCTGAACCCGGACTTTACTGGCGCCCAAATGTCTCATAAATGTCTTGGACAGGACCAGCGCTCCGTTGTGATTGTAAGTGAGGTCCATTCGGAACACCTCTTTATCTGCGATCACAAGAGATGTCTGAAGCAGATAATGAGAGGCATCGAAAGTCTTCGAGTAAACTGCGGTTCCGTCGGTTAGGAACGTCTCGTTTTGACTCTTGTCGTAAAGCCTGAAATTTGCGATTCCCTCCAAACGGCCGGTGCGGTGATTGTAAGAGTAATCTATTGTCGGAAGACTAACCGAACCGACTTTGGCCGACAAGACTTTGATTCGCCCGAAACTGTCGTATTGAAAGCCAAAGACCAGATTCGACAACAGATAAGAACTGACGAATTGATGCGATTGTTTGACCACAAGAGCGCCGTTATATTCATAGTTGAGAACAAACTCTTGGTCTTCATATCTCCAAATCTCTTTAGTTAGAAGACCTGTGACTTTGTTGTAGATATTCTCGACTTTTCCGCCGCCGAACACCACTTCTTTGAGTTGTGTCCGATTGTTATAAACGTATAACAATTTTCCGGTGTCTTTGGGAAATATTTTCATAAACGGCCGGTGCTCTGAGTCTAAGTATATTACATATGAATTTAGTGGTGAAGTCGAGGGCGGGCTGTAAATCAATTTATAGAAACCCAACGACACTTCCAAACGGAAGACATGTTTAGAGCCTTTGGGTGTTGTTATTGACTTCAGTCCTCCGTTTTCGTCGTAATTATAGAGATATTTGCGGCCACTCCTCAGCACAATCTTATTGGGCGCTGACTTTCCCTCTTCATAAATGCTCTTAAAACTGGTGCTGTCCGGGAATCTGATCTCAGATAAGTGGCCCATTCGGTCGTATGCGTACGTCTCGGAGTGCTGTCCCTCCTGCCAACCGGACAGCCGGCCGAACCTGTCGTACATCATATTCAGTGGTAATCGGCTCTCTTTTGGCAGCCATTGGACCGGACGGGAAGAATCGTCGTATTGAACGAAAAGGAAGGGACGTCTGGAGTTATTGTAGAGGATCTCTCTGTTGGCCATCCAGTCGTACTCTACGCTCAGGAATTGGGTTTCGTTAATAACCAAAATCCTTTCGACGGCAGAAATGTTTTTATCCCTTTCCGTCCGTCGGTTATACTTCACGTCATAATCCCAACCAATCCATGACTTGTGTAAGTTGTGTGACAGCATTGTCTGTTTCATGAGGACCGGGAACATTCCCGCCTGCACTGGTAGGTAAGATAGAAGAACTTTATGTGGCTGTGCCTCCCAGAAAATGATGTCTTTCCAGGGGGTTTCCACTTCAATAGAACCGTCCAAATGAACAAATGTCTTGAGTTCGATGCCGTTCTCATAAGTGGTGAACGACTCGCCCCTCACTTTCACGATTGTATTCCTCGTCGGCTCTGACTCTGCAGATGAGTCAACAGTTGATACCAGCGCTCCGTTTCGGCTGAAATCAAATGTCAGTTCAGTGGAAAGACCGGTAGGTTTGATATATCGGACGAGACGTCCGCTCTGGTCATAGAAGTAGAATAAAGAATTTCCAGCCGAGTCTGACCGCGAGACCAATAGACCCGTCGGTTCGTACGTAAATTTTGTGGTTAAATTATCCGGATTAATGAACTGCTCTAAGAAACCCTGTTTATTGGTGAGGACCCGACACTTCTGGCCTTTTGTCGTCTCAATTGTATGCAAACTATTGCCGGAGTCTCTGATAAATGAGACCTTATTTCCTGAGGCGTCGGTCACTGCACTCAGTTTACCGAAACTGGTGTTCACGTTATATAAGAAAGTGTAAAGGGAACGGCCCGTGATTATGCTCTTTGTAGCCGTGTGCTGACCATATTTATTGAATATATAGAGTTCCTGTCCGTCAGGAAAGGCTATTTGAAACTCGAAATTCTCGTCCGGTTGCGGGATATAAGGCACGGCTGACAGGATTCGAAGATTGCCGGCGTCTGCCATATGAAGAACACCATTACTTGTGAGGGTGAGCGCCATAATGGACACCAGTCGTGTGTCGCGCGCCAGTAATACCACTTTTTCCTGTTTTAAAATATAAAGATTTGTGAATAAATATTCTCTTTCGTTATAAACTCTGTTTAGAATATCAATCAATTTAAAAGTTTGAGCCCTAATGGCAATCGGACCGCGATATAGGCCCTAAAAACCCAGGTCCTAAAGGAAATTCGAAAAGGGGGTCTGGTGGGATGCCCCTTTCAACTTAAGCGAATCATCGCTCGGTCTCAGCCATCCCACCCTCCTAAAGGATCAACCCCAATCAACCGCCCACCCTAGCGAGGACCCAAGCTAGAAGACCACCATGTGCACTGGCCGAGACATCCAGGTGAGAGGCGCCACTAGTCTGACGAGTGAACTAACTCATCCCCAGTAGAAAAACAGCCAAAACATTTAGTCAAGAGTAGATTTTACAAAGACGAATGCGCGAGGCGATGGCCTGACTCAATGACCTGGCTCAATGATCTCACTCAACAATCATATTTCAGAGCGTAAAGGTTTTCGACAAACAGTAGTTTATTATATTTTTGAAAATTTCAGGAAAGATATGTTCAATAACTTTGAGGACTTCAGAATAGTTCCAATGAGTGGCAAAAGTGATCAAAAGGGGGTACAGAATAACATTGAGAATAAGAAACAACAGAAGAATAAATCAAAAGAAAATAAAGAGACGACTAAACAACAGAATAAGACTAATTCTAATCCTAAGAGTACTCCAAATGAGGAGAAGACTAATCAGAAGTCTAACCAAAACACTAAAAGCGAGGAAAAGAAGGAAAACAGCGAAAAGAGTAAAAGCGATGGAAAAAAGAAAAAGAAAACTGAAGACAAAACAAAGACCAAGAATGAGGTCTCAGATAAACAGTCGAATCAAAAGGGCGTAAAGTCTAATAAGAACCCGAAGGAAGAAGTGGTTAAACCGAATCTTAAGAAAACAGATAAGAAGACATTGACTTCGAGTACACAAGAGTTTCAGTTGAGTGTCGAAAAGATAAAGAAACTTAAAGACAGTGGTTATAAACAATTGGAACCGATAGGTGAGGGTTCTTACGGGAAGGTATTCAAAGCGAAGTCAACTAAGCATAAGAAACAGGTGGCCATCAAAGTCGTCGATTTGAAACGACTGACCGATTGGTTTAAGAAGAAGTACTTATCCGTTGAGATCGAGTTAATGAAGAAAATTAAAGAACATAAAAATGTTATCAAGTTTTATGAGGTGATCGAGGCTACTGACGACCACCTCCTCTATATATCAATGGAAATATGTCTGAACGGAGACCTCTTTGACTACATTATTAGACGCCATTATATACCCGAAAGGGAGGCTTTCCTTTGGTTTAAGCAATTAATGAGTGGTGTCCAACACATCCATAAGAATGGTTTCGCTCACAGAGATATCAAGTGTGAGAACATACTATTTGACGACAAATACAATATCAAAATCATTGACTTCGGCTTCTGTTGTAAAATACGGTATAATAAAGAAGACAAAACGGTGACCACTTCTAAGGAGGAGCTGCCGAGTCATACATTTTGTGGAAGTTTGATCTACTCGTCACCAGAAATACTTACAGGACAGCCCTATTTACCCACAAAGGCTGATATCTGGTATTTGGAAACTGTTTTTAAGTCTATTACTTAAATTCTTATTTTTATTCCTCAGGAGTTCTGGTGTTGTCTTATATGTTATGCTATTCGGAAGATATCCCAACGATGGCAAAGAATTGGAAAGATTTATACAAATGGATGAGCACTGTATCGAAGTACCAGAATCTCCTCCGGTGTCCGAAGAGTGCAAACAATTGGTAGAAAATATTCTTGTGGACGAACCCAACAGATATACAATCAAAGAAATCACATCCAGTAAATGGTTTCTCAAGAAATGGGAACCCATTGAAAGCAAAAACATTACCGAATATTTTGAGACTCTGAATATACCCCGAATAGAGACACTTGAATTTGAATACACTCCCGAAAGGCCGCCATCGGCTGATTCAGACGCTCACACAGATTTGAAAGCCATTGGGAAACCCCGCCCTTTATAGTGCCAACAGGACTATCTTAAACATCTTCACCTCTTTATCTTAATTTTGAATTTCAAATAAATATCAAACTATTTCTGAGATAATTATTTATAATTAAAATAAAGACTAAAATCTATTTCTTGATCGAAGACCTGATGAACACAAGAATTAAAATTTACCTCAAACTCATTGGGTGTGAGCACCGGTAAATTAGAGAGTGCACAGGTACAATTTTGTGCGCCAATATCTCTACACGTCTCGACTGGACACGACTGCTGAGTACTTGTCTTCTTTCCGGCAAAATGAATGAGTTCCCCCTCTTGTGTGAGAGCCCGGACTCTATTGACGCCATCATCTGATACTTCAGTCACGTAAAGGATTCCTTCGAGAAATCAGAGGAAGTGTTAAAAACAAATAACAAATATTAACCGAATTATGGTTTACCAGTCGGTCCAAAAGCAAAATTAGCAAATAGCCCGGAGTTATTACCAGAGCTCCG
Source organism: Punctoribates punctum (assembly GCA_034698165.1). NCBI lineage: Eukaryota > Metazoa > Arthropoda > Arachnida > Sarcoptiformes > Punctoribatidae > Punctoribates > Punctoribates punctum. The sequence goes on along the minus strand of JAQGBD010000196.1, from coordinate 34,709 downwards.
GCTATTATTCTGTTTATTCTCTGCTGTCTTGCAATACGAAGGACTGCCAGCAATGATCATAACTCTGCGATCGGGAGTCAACTTAAGGACCATATGGTCGTCAATGAAATAAAGTGTGCCTTCCAATGGATTGATAGCCACTTGAGTGGGCCAATGAAGTTTCAGGTCGTCCACTGCCAGCGTTCCCTTACATGGGATGGGTTTCCATTGTTTCTGATGGTTTCGGTCACCGATAATCGTGTGAACGATGCCGTGATTATCAACCATTCGAATACTGTTTCCGTCGGCAAAGTATAGCGAACCGTCTGTTCCGAACGCCATTCCCTTAGGATAGATAAGACGCGCCTCAGGTGCGGGTTTGCCGTCACCGCACTTGAGAGGGTCGTGTGGAAAACAGCGGTCACCGTTTCCGACAACTACATCCAAATTAGTTTCCGGGTCTTCGACTTTGTCGAGTCTGAGGCAAAAAAGAACTTTATTTTCAATCAAAAGTTATTTAACTTTTCTTACGAATGAATTCTAAGAATTTGATGTCTTTCGGGATCAGAGATATAGAGGTGACCATCGATTGGACTCAACATAATGTGGTACTGATATGAGTTACGAAGACTCTTGTGTTTGAAGACAGTGTACACCTGTTTTTCGGGAGTTATCCGTCGAATTAGATTCGCGTCCCCGACGTATACACTGCCGTCTGGACCACTGGTCAGGGCTATGGGTGTTAGCAGTCGGTTATCTCGAGCCAATCCATTGCATTCCTGACCGCAGATTAGATTTCTGGGCAAACCGTTGCCCATAAGTACTGATATGACTCTCGGTTGTTGTTTGAAGAACACAGTGGTTCCGTCGCCCTTCTGGAGGACGCCCTCATGAAAATTGTATCGATGGTGAATATCCAGATTCCAAGAACCTAATTCTGATATATCCATATCATAGCCTCTCAGAGTTGTGGAGAGTGCCGTCCAAATGGTTTGTCCGCAGTCTTTATACACATATCCCACGAAAACTATGGAAAGGGTTCATAATTGTGTAAATTGAATGCTGGGAGGTATTGATTATTGATTTTTGCCACAAACCTTTGGCGGCAGTAATTCCATAGACTTTCTGTTTATAGATATTCCTCTTATTCCAAGAATAAGTATATTTAATATCGGGGTCGGCCTCAAAGGTCTTCTCAAAGAGTATTCCTTCGATTACGATCCTTAAGAGCACAAGTCGTAGGCTTTTGGGAATGGCTGATGGCGTCAATTGGACGTGAATAGTCGATAAATAACCTTGGCTATACGAACTATGATAGACCAAGTGCAAATGAGAGCCCGGTATGGCCAGACTCTCCTGCAAGACCTGATCAGACGTGAAATAGACATTAGTTTCGAGTCAATGGAAATCAGAATTTCAGAATTGGGTAATAAATTTTCAGACAGGAATAGGAGGCAAAGGAAAGGCATAAAACGAAATGTTTTGTTCGGCAGAGAATCAAAATTTCAAATTAAGTTTTTCAGTGACTTCGCTCTCAATCTCTTCTCTCATAAGTTTTAAGTTTATTTCGCGAATGAATTTCAATCTTTTACTTGTTTTGACTCATTTCACAGAATTGATACATAAATCAAAGCATTGATTCACAACCTTTTGGGCCGTATTTGAGATGAATATCAAATATTTTGAGCGAAAACTAAAAATAAATCTGAAAGTCATAAAAGTTTTTCTCGATTTCTGTCATTTTTGCCGAAACTCTATTTGGTTTTCGCCAACAAAAAGAGTGAATTTATTGATGGAAATCATGTCTTGAATTTGATTAGAGGCCTGACCTGAGTCTCTGCGATAACAGCACTGTTCTCAGTACAGCCTCCCTGTGCTCCCGAACGTAGACTCTCGTGAAGTATTGGTTTCATGAGATCGTAGTCGTGTTGAAGACAATGCCATTGCGTTTGATTGCGTTTCTTATCGCTAATCATAAGTCGGACACCTATAGAGAGGGACGTAATATAGTCTCTTATATGTTATGACAGTTATATATTAGTCTATAGACTATGGCTTTTATTAGACAATACTAATAACAAGAGTAAACAGAAAGAGCGTCAAAACGACATCACTATTCATGTCAAGTGTGGCGAACCTGTATTAAAGGGATCTGGCAGAGCACTGGCATCCGTGTCATCTGATGGCGCTGAGGACATGACAACCGGATTCAACATTACAATAATGTCATTCCAGGGAACGACAACAGTCCGCTTAATCGGATGAAATGGATTTCGCTGAAACTGTAAGGCAACGGCGCCGCCACCGTTGACCAATATATCAAACCTGTAGTCAAAACCATTAACAGCAGATCCAATATCAGAGGCGAGTGAATGATCCAAAAGTAAGTTCCAATACCAGAGTGAATGTCAGCCAAAGTATTGAACAAATGGGAAGAAAAATTGCAAAAACTTTAGAGCTTTGAAAGAGAGCTAAACCTAAGATATAGTCAAAGGGACAGTGAATTAGGAATTCATACCATCCATCTCCTCGTGTGAGAGTAAACCCGAATTGTGGATCAGTTGCAACGCTTACACGAATGCCAATAAGACCATTGCCTTCACGACTAATCACTTGGCCCCGGATCACAGACACACGACTAGTGCCCGAAAAAATAGTGGATAAGCAATAAAATACATTAGTATTGTGTGACTCAAGTGCTCACTGTTTGGGAACAGACTATAAAAGAGAGGAATAGTGGCAAAAATGAGAAGATATATCACATTTAAACTAGAATTGATGACATTTTTGCTAGATTTAAGTTTTCGTTTCACGATTTTTATCAGTCGGAGCTCTCCCTATAAGAAGAATCGCCGGACTAATGGTCTGAAAAGTTTTTAAAAGAAAAATTCAAATCTGAATCTCATCGAAATCAGAATAAAAGCCTTCAGTTGTGAAGACAGTTGTTATGAAGAGTGGGCCCGACATCAGTAAAGTATTGCTATCCATATATTTAAATATAATTTCATGCATTAAAGAAATCATGTCTGGAATACAGAGCACAGAATAAAAGCCGAATGAATAGAAATAAAAAGACTATAAACTTATTCGAAGCGCGAAAATACCGAAGCAATTGATTGCATGAAAAACACTATTAAAGAGATATATTTGGCCGCAAATACTGGACAGAAAAGTTTAATCGATGGGAAAACTATGCGATAGAAAAGAGGAGGAAAATAGAGACTATTATTAGAATTAATAGCCGTATATATTAAACAAGAGTTTAGCGAAAAATAGGAGAGACGTGTGTTTTAAGCCATAGAATTGCATATAAGATATATATAAGAATTGGTGTTTGTATTGCATTAACTTAATTTGAAATATACTTTAATGGTCTCAGAGGTCAGACTAAAGGAGATGAGAATTTTTTATACTCTTTTCTCTCTCATCCACTTTAGAGCCTAAGTCTGGGCTCCAGAGTTGGAGAAGAGGCGGAAAATTTCTGTAAATGTAAGCAATTTTTATACTTCTCTTCTCTACCATTCGTTTAGAGAATTGATGCGAAAGATTACCAGAAAAAAAGTGGCCAAAAGTTTATACCAGAAAAATGGTAATCAAAAGCAATTTTGTTTTCGGTCAGAAACCAAACAAAACGCAAACAACGAGTAAAGTGTTGTTTGCATTTTTGAATTTGGCACCGGTTTAGAAATACTATGAATTGGATTGCATGCCGACTATGAGATTGCACTACTACGCCAGCAAACGCATATACATCAGCCATAGAGAGAGGAAAGGACCGGGGAGTCGGTTCGGGAGAGTAAATATCTGTTTGCATGTCTGTTATGTTACGAACTGAGACGAAGCAAAGCACTGAACATTTCATTTAAAATGCATTAGATTTTCTGTTTGGAGTGGGTTCACAGTATTGTATCGAATGGGAGAGTTGTCCAGATTTCCATTGGAATATATGGGAGAGGGAGGCAGAGAGGGATTCGGAACTGTGGGAGAGCGGCGGAGAGCCAGAGAAGAGAGGAATCGATGGATTGGATACATAGAACACATCCAGAGGGGACTACAGCACAGATACAGACGACTAATACAAACATAATGTATGCGATCAGAGGTTACACAAAGGTTTACAGATAAGGGTCTCTCCTTCTTCAGTGTCTTATCACTGGAGAGACATACAGACAAAAGGCAATGCAATTGAAGCATAAGGAGAGCCCAAAAGGGAAGCAAATGAGAACAAGAATGAGTAAGCTAAATTAAGGCCAAATTAAAGGCAAATGACACAGAAATCACATTCAAGTGTTTTTCATCATTTAATGAGATTCGAGTGCAATGAGTGTTAACTATGTTTACATTCAAAGACATACAACACATACAGAGAGCGGACCGAAGACTTTCATTTCATTGGAAAACAGCCCAACTTTTTGCCCAAAATTACATTCAATTAATGGGAAAAATTGGAGATTTTTGAGCGAAGTCAGCAAAAAAGCGAATAAAAATGACATACATTTACAGATTGAAGAGAAAACACATTTAATTTTGTGCACAGAAATGAATTTTCTGTCAATAGAAGAGAGAAAAGTACTGAAAAATAATAACAAACTGAATGAATGGGTTGTTTAGAGGCAGTGATGCCACTGTCACGGCTTGGATCAGATCAATGTCAACCTCTGAAGTAAGAGATGAGTCAACAAAATCATCTCTTCTGACATCTAATTAAGTCTTATATGCTTTCAGTTTTTTAGGGCTAAACTCCTTTTCAAACGAAAAACTTTGGACTAAAATACATTAAATTTTGGATTTGTAGATATTTTATAAATCTATAGAACATTAGACCAACATTTATATAAGAGAATAACCAAGCTTCAATAGTGACCCTCACATAAGCCTTCGTAAATACATTAAATAACTTAATATATAATCCTATTTTCGGTTCAGTTTTTTGCTGAACATAGACTTTATTTTAATGAAATGCAGGTCTCTATCTTAGCCAACAGCTCTTGGTCATCCTGATATATAGCCGGGTTCTATGGAAATACTAATTGGTGGTAACCGATGTCTATTTTAATGGAAAAATTATAAGAGGATTAGAAATCGGAAAGAAATAAAGCAATCGATAGACGTATGGATCGATTGCCTGTTTTTCTATCACAATATAAATGACTTTAAATATATATTCGGGAGAATTGAGAGTAAAGCAAATGATTATAGCATTTCTGCCCAGCACTGGCACAGCAGCGAGTCTTTCAAAAATCAAAGTTACATGGGTATAAACCAGCAGAAAAAATAACGACAAATAAAAAATAGATGACAAGAATAATTCAAAGCAAAAACTTAAAGAAAAAGATATTTTTGACAAAACCCTAAACACTGTTTCTATGGATATATTTGGCGACAAAAAAGATGAAACGAGTTATTTATTGGAACATAACTTGTCGATCGAGATATTATTTTGCTCTTGGAATCAATTTAAAGCTACTATTTCTCCATTTCTATTTCACTTTTCTAATTGAAATTCAACTAGATCACTGTTTGTCAATAGTGGCGGTAATGGAGGCACAGAATACTCACCTCTGTTTGAAAGCACTCCAGAACTGACTGCACGGTTCGATTGGGAGACAAAAAGAGTGTTTCCATTCAATTATTATTATATCAGATATCAAGGGATGAAATGAGAGACGAAATTAATAAAACATTTGAAATAAGAGAAGAAATGATTTCAAAAAATAATACGAAAAACCAAACTCTCAAATGAATTGATGTATAAATTATTGATTACTTTTTTAGATTAGATTTCAGATTATTTTTTAAATTTATTGATTGATAGATAAAAAACAAAGTAACGAAAAAAAGTCAAAAATTAATTTCGAAAATGAATTAATGGGAGAAAAATATTGGATCCAAACTATTATTACCGGGAAATAGGAAATGGAGGAAATGAAGCTTAGATTTTGATATAAATTTTCAATTATCTTGGATTAAATTCTTCTAAAAAACTAAAATAAAGCTAACATTCAATCAACTATTAAACTAAACACTACTTAATTGGGCGAAAAATAATGGGATATTAAAGCAAATTATGTTCACAAATGCAAAACTCATATTATAGAAGATAATTAAGGTTTCATTGGGAAAGACGTTTCATATCTGTGGCCAAAACCTCTACCAATAATAATAACAATAATAATAATAAACTACTCTTTATATTAAACTAAAATACATAACAAACGGAAAAACTTCAAACATATTCACACAAAAAGTAAAACTAAAAAACAAATATTCAAAAGCAATATATGAATGCATTTCATAATAACAGGCATTTTGTTTATAAAAACCAAAACCGAGAAAAAACACAAAATATATGAAAATATATCCCCAAATAAATACATATATTTCTGTATTCAATACTTAAAACCATAAAAAAAATATTTGAAAAATAATGATATTTATAGTAAAGAGAAAAACTTTAAGTAAGGCTGCATTATGTTGAGCACTGGTATGAGCACTGGTCGACGCTATTTCTTATGCGATGCGATGCCATAAACAGCTAATAAAATTTACTTATAGACATATTAACTATACATAACACTGGGATACCTGAGCGCTGTTACAGCTATTATCGGAGCTGAGAGAAGCCGGGACTCAAAAATACGGTTTTTCTTTTGAGAAAAATTTTATGCTTACATAAACTTATGGCTCGAGTTATATGTCTATAACACTAATGTTTAGTCGTTTAGTATTATAAACATTATATATATTTTATATGAGAAACAGTTGTTCGCACAGAATGTGTAGAAAATGGGGTCTATTATGCTGTTGACAGGTGTCAGAAAACGATAGAAAAAGAGAGAAATATAAGACTTTATATGTATTGTAATCATAAGAATATTCTGTTCGTAAGAATGGAGAGTAAGCACTGATAGGCAGGACAGTGGCAACACTGCCAGTGATGTCTGGGTTAGGGATCAGGAATGTAAGGCTATTACTCTGAATATGGTTGGAAAGTAAAAACGAAGAGAAAGAAATCAAATGTGAAAATCAAAAACTAAAAACTGTTGGAAGTCTTCGAAAATGAGGTAAACATAAAAACGAGAGAAATCCCTCTCAAAGGCTTCGGTTTACACAAACATAAAGAAAGAGGTATTGAATTGGGAAGAAGTGATCGAAATGAGTGGTATATCCTTTGATAGGAGAGAACTGGGAATAAATTCCGACAGAAATAGAGAGAAAATAATTTTTTTGGACAAAAATATTGACTTTGAAGACAAAGAATATTTTTCTTCAAGAGTTGGGATAAGACTTTTCAAATCATATATTTTGTTGTGATTTAAGAAAAGCTGAGAAATTTTGACACACGATTAACACATAATGCAGCTCAACATGAGTAAGGTTAAATCAATTTTGAATGAATGGGTGTAAAAATGATTTGAATATTTAAAAGAAACAAAAATTAATGAAATGCAGCACAAAATTGACGACAGATTTGCAAATCGAGAGAAACATTAAATTTTTTGTTAGTTTTTTGGTTTAAGTAATGTTTTAAAAGACAAGCCTTTCATAACGTTTTTGCAAATGATTTGTGTGAATGAATCAAATGTTTTGTGAATAAAACACTTTTTCATAAGTGAATGACATTTAGAAACACATATGAAATGATGGGAACATAAAGGGTGGGGAAGAGTCGGACATAATATCCTATGTTTTTCCTGTCCTTTCATATTATTCTTTGTTGTTTTAGTTATGATAATATACTTTTTGACTTTTCTCTTATAATTTTGATAGCATTTTAGTCTTCAATGAAATGTTGTGCTTATGATGGAGTCGTTTATCATAAAAACCATTTTCTTTTAGATTTCATTTAATATGATATCAAATATTTAGTGAGTTTGTTGTGTGTTTTCAGACCCACCTTAGAAATTATTTGAAGAGTTTATCACATTTTAGATAATATTTCAAAACAAATATTAAAAATGAGAGCATTTTTGAAAGAAATTTGTTTGAAAAATAAAAATTAATGACATTTTAAACAAGAATTTCTTCAGAAAAATGTTTGAAAAATCAAAATTATTTTATAATTTGTTTAACAAAATGAAGAAAAAGTGTTTCGGAAAAAATTAATTTGAAAATTGAAAAGAAATTTGATTTATTTGTTGGATAATTTGAACTAGCAGAAAAAGCAACCTTATTCAGCGAAATTATCAACTTTTTTAGCAATTCATTAATCACTCAGAATAAAGATCTGGAGCTCAGATCTATTCAATGGTCCGTTAATTATATTCTGAGTATGTATTTGAGTGTATGCTTAAAGATATTGATTTGTTATGGATTTAATTGATGTGTGTATTGTGTGTGTGATGTCGTGTTTTATATGCTGTCCATCCGTGGCTTACCTTTCAGAGTACTCGTCTTTGTGAGCATAGCTCTGAACGCTCTGCTCTTCGATCAAAAACTTCATCTTTTGATAGAAGCTGGCGGTGACTGCGGGCGGCTGTTTCCGTAACAGTATGTCCAACGGGTCAGGGCTTGCGATACACATCAATGACTGGTGACTGAACCCCGAGAAAAAGGCATAGGAAAGAGAGGACAGCAATGAGATAATTGATTACTTGGAGACTGAGACGATGTGTCACTTTTATGCAGACAATTAGTCAATTGAATGACTGTTTTATGAGATATAATATAACGAAACCATAAAATACTATATAAATAATAATAAATTTTGGCCCAAATTTGACAATAATTGTCCCCAAAGAGGGTCTGATAACTGCCTGAGAGGTTATCAAACGCTCTTAACTAATGACTCCGACTATAAAACACTGATTTAAAGCTAATATATATTTGAAATTTAATGAATTATTGAAAAACAAATGAAGAGTTGAATCAATTGTGACATCGGGTGTCTCATAATTACCAGTGATCACGACTACAGCACTCGCTGTCCGCACAATCAGATAAGCCGTCTATGAGAAGGGAATGGGATATCGAAAGAGAGAATCGGAGGAAAAGTAATTAATTTAATGGAATTTTTGGAAACCAAACGAAAATATATATGTTTTCAATCAAAGAGATTAATATTTAATAGAAATATCTGAATATCTCTGTAATAACAAGCAATACATACGGCGCTCATACCGTAGTAGTTATGCAAATATAGAGATATCTGTTATTTATTGGGGAATAAAGAGAACAAACAGTAATACAAACCATTATCGTTGTCGATGTCATCGGCACAGTTGGTCTCCTGGGGGGCCGAACAGTCTTTGCCACCCCATCCATCTCTGCAGCGACACATCCATTCTTCATTACGTCGCACACACTCTCCATGACTGGAGCATCCATTGGGACAGCCGTCTAAATGAGAGCCAACACACAAACAAAATACATGAAAAATACATTTAAACTACTCTTTCGATGAACTCATCCGCAAAATAAATGACTGAATCGATGAACGAATTTAAATACAAATAAAGACTTCTATTGCCTGAGCGATAGGCCTCACCTAAAGTGCAGTGTCTGCCCATCCAGCCCTGTATGCAAATACAGGTGCCATTATTACACTGTCCATGTTCTAGGCAACGGTGATCGCATGTCTGTTCGTCGCATCGGGAGCCGTGCCATCCTAACTCGCATACACACCGACCCGCCTCACAGGAGCCGTGATTACCACAATCCAAACTACATTTGGCTTTAATTGTGAAATATTGAGACAAATAAAGAGGTTTAGTTGCGACCAAATGGAGGGTCAGTCCAAACAACAAGCAATTAATTATACGATTGACTCAATTATAGTAAGGATTTCAATACCGATATCACAGTCAGAACCAGTAAAGTGAGGAAAACAGACGCACTTTCCAGTGTCCAAATCGTAAACACCTTTTGTTTTCAAATCAAAATCAATAACAATATTACTGTTAATAAATTAGAGGACAATAGAGGACAGGGAGGACTGGCTTTGGACCCAAAATAAATATAATGTATGTGTCATCAGAACTAATCAAATAAGACGACCGAACAATAGGTCGACAAATGAAAATCTATGGCATCGGAGGTAAATAACAAGTCCAGTGTTGCAGAGAACTGGACCTGTGATTCACTACCGGATTGAATGGCACTCCAAAGACTGGACCTTCAATTTGAATGCGAATCTAATGTACTGTTTCTCTGTTTTTGTTGGTTTTGGGAGAGGACTGAGGGTTGAGCTGTTGAATGTCTTTCCATTACATACCATGTGCTGAACAGTTGGGAAAGAATTGACTCAGGCGTTGGTCAGCATCGCTGCAGTTGATACCAGTCCAGCCGACTTTGCACCAGCACTGGCCGTCAATGCAGGCCCCGTGACTCGAACACAACGGATCCAAACAGTCAACTGAAGACATTAACAGTGAATTAGAAGACAATCGAATGAAAGTATAAGAGAATTAATGCCTCAATTGATTCAAAGAAGAGTTTCTTTTTTAAACAGTTATTTCTTAACCATTGAGTGATTGAGAGAAGACATAAAACCAAATGAACTCTATTTATGTGATTCAGACCTTTCTTTTCAGACTTTCATTCGGAGCCAATTCTTTGCTTAGATTTTTTCTCTCTCAGGCTTTCCCTTTGGATTCACTACTCCTTTGTTGGTATTCTATACTCTTATTCTGTGTGTTTTGACAGGAATTAAAAGCTATAGAAAATAAGACACAGAATAACGAGTGGCGTAAAGGGTATGGAAAAAAACTTCGGCTGAAACTGAACTCAAGTCTGGCGTCAAATCGATTCCTAATTTTATTTCTTTTATTCTTCTGTCGATTCGCACGAATTGTATCCGAAAGTAAACATAAATAAAGCGTCAGAAGAATAGCAAAGAACTAACGGAACAACTAATGGAGACAACAATTGTTGAGTCAATATATGACACGAAGAATGAGTTATAAAATTAGACAATAAGTCGACTAAATGTTGATTTCTATCCGTTTTTCGTCTATTTATTCAATAGTTGTGCATAACTTGTGTTTGTCTTATGGATAGGATAGGGATATGTCGACCCCTTTCTCTCTATTATCTGACACAATATTGAACTCCAGAAACGGATTCAAACAATTGGATTAAACAATTAGCGGATAATTTGAATTAATAATCAATGAATTATTTTCCGAAGACTGAGTCATGCAATCCATTAATTAACGGATCCAATAGTAGAGCTCAGGTATAATAATTTGATTATCAAAGAGGAGGTTCTCTTTCTTACCGATTTCACAGCTGTCACCTCTAAATCCGCTCAGACATTGGCAAACACCGGACAGACATTTGCCGCGTCCATTACAGTCGGGAACTTCGCATTCGGTTGACCTGATATTACACTCGGAGCCCTTCCAACCGGTCTCACAGCGACAGTTGCCCTGAAGATAGCGGCCGTGACCACCGCACAGTACTGGACACACATCTAATAAAAGTAAAACTCAGTTAAGAAATCTATTGTTTGAATGAATAGATGTCTTGGACTTACTGTCGGCGCAGTCGTGTCCGATATATCCTTCAAAACAGATATTAATTATTAATAAGTTTTGTGATATCGCAATAAAAGTGTTTAACCCATACCTGGAAAGCACTGACATTTGCCTAAATGACAGTTTCCGTGATTATGACAATTATTAGGACAGGTTGTCGGCACTTCCTCTGCAGAGAACACAAAAAACCACAGTTTATTAGACAAATATTGAACTCAAGTTTGAAACAATTTATGATTGAAAACTATTGATTAAGTAAATTATTTGTCTTGGTAGTTTGTCGATTGGCTGAGATTCACGGGCTGTAAACCATATAAAATGATTTAATTTTTACTTGTGCTGGTTGAAACACTGGTCAGTTGCAAACCCTCGGGTTAGCATTTGGGTTATGCACCAAATCAATGCAGTGAAGTATACTTAAAGGATAACAGATTGAGAGCTGTTTCGGAAAACAATTACTTTTAATTAATTAAAACGATAGTAAACAAGAAGACGACTTGGAATTTGTGCCTAGATCGGTTAATACCATTGTAATTAAATTTGAAAAATGATTTATTGAATGAGACAATTAGTTTATCAGTCGGACCATTAGTTTAGTTTTTGTTTTCCCAAAAATAATTAACTCATTGATTGAGTAATTATTTTCATTGGAAGATAATCTCATTATAGACTCGAATTAGTGTAAGTCTTGAATAATTCAAATGATTGATAACCGGAGCAAATGTTTTAACGAAAACAAAGAAAAAATCTCTGATTAACTGTGATTGAAGTAAATGAGAGATCCTTTTGATAATAATGTCTGGGAAAAAGTCACATAAAGATTGTCTCTATTTATATATCAGAAGGAAAGCCATCAGCGAACAGATCAGAGAATTTTCATTAAGTATTAATATATTTGTCTTTCAGTCGAGAAGAGAAAAATCTTTACTTAATTTGGATATTAAATGAACGACAGTCTGAGACTTGGAGTTAATAGTTATTCTGAGCGCTGACTCACTGTCCATAAAATGCTAAACGACGTGACACTGACTGACAGAACCAGATATAAGGTACAGAATATGTGATTCGGATTCAAATAATTAGAGTTTAATTACAATTTCTGTCCTCTCATTCATTAAAAACAGTTATTATTGGAGTTATTAATCAAAAAACATTTGAATGAAACTAATTTTCTCGACTTTTTGTTCCAATGGTTTTCAATTTCGTACAAAAAATTGATTTCAATCATAACTGAAATTAAGTTCAGAAATGTTTTAATGAAATTCCTTAAGAGAATTGAAATCAATTTCACGAAAATTGTCTGAAAAAGAAGTCAATCACTTACTGGCGATATTAACAGTCAGTTTGAGAGGGACGGCCTCATCGACATCATTGATTATGGTTATATACCAGGCTCCTGGTTCAAAGTACTGTAGCAGTTCCACATCAGATGTTTGCTAGATGCAAAATTTTATTAAAATATGTTTCAAAATACATTTCTAGAATTCAAATATTGACTCAATTTTTGAATTTTACGGCAATTATGAAAATTTTATGTAAATTGGTCCCCGATATACACTATTCGAGTGTCTATTTCAACATGGTAACTAATTTAACAAATTTACATCTATTCCGACGAATTTAAATTAAATTTTCATTTAATTTGCAATAAATATAAGGAAAGGTTCTGAATATTTATGACTTCAATCAATTGCTTTAAACCTTTGATATTTTGAACTGAATTCTTGATTTTCAACTGAAAGCCCAGAAACTCATATAAAACGAATTGAAAGAAAAGGCATTTGATATAAAATATAGAAAACTGTTCCGAATAAGTAAAAGATTGATCGCAAACATCGGAATTGAGTGCAATATTTCTTTGAGAATCTGCCTTCAATTCCCAGACACTACTTATGAATATTTATGATTATTATTACTATTAGTTTTCAAATATATTTCTCTCTTTCAATGGATAGTCTTCAGAGAATTAAATCCATTGGAGATCAATACCAGTGATGTATTCAGATATCAGTTCTGGGATTTCTAACAAAATTGAGTTTTTCCCATAGCTTTTGGTGTTTTTTCGTTTTGTAAAACCCATTAAAAGGAAAGGCCTACCTGTGCGTCACGTTTATAAAGCTTCTGTGACTTGTCCTGGCTGATCACTTCTAACATATGGTATGCGGTCAGTGTCGGCGGTTCGTTTTTACGGCCCAACAGCGCCAGCCTTGCGTTCGTCGGCACAGTAAACGTGAATCTGAGGAAAGCCGGGTCGGGCTGACTGAACCAGGCACTGTGCGATTCGTGCGCTTGGATTGTGACATGAAGTGACTCAGAACCTAATTTTAGTTCAATAAATTCTATCGGATCCCGAGGTATGAGTGCTAAACAGGTTGAGGTAGGAGTGCCTGAAATATGATTCAATAAAATCAATTATTCATAAACTTTCGTCATTTTCAGTATTTTAAATAATCAAGATTATTTATTAAAATTCAATTTAAAGTTTGTGAGCTTTCGATGGTTTATGAAAAGTTTAATTGATTTGATGCATTCTTTTTTATGGAAATCCCTGTTATTCTGTGCCATTTTTTCAGGCAATAACTGTGATATAAAAATTGGTTATTTTTCAAGATTAAATTGAAAATATCCGAAGACTCTGTCATTTATTATATTTTTATATAAAATTCCTTTTTTTCTCTAAAATCTAATATTTTTCGTTAGCCTTTCCTCTACTTAAGGGTTAAATAAGGAGTAGATGTGAGCGAAAAGTAAGTGAAAAAACTTGAAGTGAAAGACTAAGTGAACAGACTATTAGTCTTTTGTCGATAGAAAATAAAAAATAGAAAAGTATTGAACCGAAAGACTAAAAACTTTTCTTTAATGCTGTTTATAATCTTGTAATCGGGGATAGACAGGGGGTAGGGATCAGCCATAAATGGAGAGGATGTTCTGGTACAGGACTCTCTTTATGAAAAATATAAACCCATTTCAATGCACATCTCATAAACTGTATTAATTAACGTCAATCTATGACTGAAAGTAACTTAATTGCAATTTTGTAAAGAATTAGCTTGTTTATTCTCTGGTGATGTTGTGTAAGAGTTATCTGTCTTTCACTGTCTACTAGTTATTAAAGATTAATGAAATTATGATCAGAGCTGAAAAATTTTCGCACAACTCATGTGAAACATAAGAAGATTAAAGTTTTTTGTTTTCAGAGATGAAAATAATTTTATTATAGACTTTAAAACTTGACTCCAATACTAACCAATAGTAGTTCCGATGGATTCACTGCCGGCACCGATGGCTGCTGAAGACTCTAAGTCCTCCATTACAATGCAGGGTATTTTTGAGCTTTCCGGGGGCATTATTAATGAGTTCATTGCTGCAAAGTAGACAAACAAGATTTTAATTGAGATATACCTAATTTATGGGATGATCAAGCTATTTTGTCTATTTTTTTTTAGTCAATCACGATCAAGTCGAGTGATCAAGCTGACTTTAGTAAACAACTTTTTCAGCCAATACTTACCACACATGAGATATGTGACGATTGCGAAGAGTATTAAACAAATAATAGTTAATATAATAGTGGAGAACCTCCAGGAGCACCGGTGGGAACAGACTTTGTCTAAATTCAATCGCGACGAGGCGTAGGCCACGAGTGCCGACGGACTGTGACGGCTGGACAGTAGTGGCGGACGCATTGTTGGCGGAGCACCACTTCCTGAACCACTCGATTGGAGTAACTGAACAGTTGTGATGAAAAACAAATAATAAGCGGTTATTATCGTCACACGACTCACAAGAGTATTAATTATCATTAGAAGACAAACCACTATAACTAATACCCGGAGAACAGCACAAGAGTGGCGACTACGGAAGAAATGGCCTGAGATTAGCTCATTTAACAGATTTTTCTACTCTAACTCTTTAAGTGATTGAATGGCTGTTCGACTCCGGAGTTGTAGTGTTTCGTTACAAACGAGTGAACAGAAGAGAAAACGAAAAATCATTAAATGATTTATTAAAAGAAATATAAGAATTATGTCTTTACTTGTGAGGGATGAACATTATTGGGCAGTGGAACCATTGGACCGGTTGTCGTGCTTTGACTGTTACAAAATGTAGGAAACGGATTGGTATACGTGTGCAGTAAATTACTATTATTGCTGGCCGTCAGTGGACTCGAGTTTGACACCAATACTGTCGACGTTTGGCTGTTATTCGAGTATATTCTGTGCCGAAAAAGTTTTTCATAGATTTTTATTCTGAAGTTTAGTAAAAAGTTTTCTTTGAATTGTTTGCGAAAATTATTTAGAGATTTGAAAAATTCTTCTCTGGTTTTATGATTGATTAGATCGACTGTAAAACTGGTGAACAAAAGTCTATTATCCGGAAACTTTTATAAATTCCTTTTTAATTGTTTGACACAAAATGTTACCCAAAAAATAAGAGACCCGAAGAAGAAAATAACAGTGAATATGATTAATGAGAAATTGTTTGAAATTATATTGTGTTTCAACTGTACGTCAGTCCTGTCTTTGGAAGCGATGATAAACTGTACGGATTCTCAACTTTCGTGGCACTCATTCACACACTTTCGCCAGCCTTTCATAAGTGTCTCCGACATTCACTTTTCATTCTGTGCCGAATGAATTCTCAAAAGAGAGCACAGAATAAGTGAAGAATAAAATCACACAAAAAGTTCATATAATAAGCGAATGAATGAAATTAATAAATGATGAAAAAGTTTTTTAACGCTCTCTTTATTCCTTTCCTAATATAATCTGCTTTTTTAGCAATTATTTCAAAGATAATAACCCATTCAATGGGGATATGGATATGAAATATATTAAAGAGTATTATAATTAATATTTAATACTCAAGTTCTGCTTATTATTACATTAATTCGCATACTTTCACTGTTGGCACCGCTAGTCGTCTGCATATTAAAAGCACTCATCTCTCCATTTGAATAATATTGCAATTAAATGGAGAGAGAGAGAGAGAGAGAGAGAGAGAGAGAGAGAGAGAGAGAGAGAGAGAGAGAGAGGACTGAGAAATACATTGAAAATAGTCTGTCAAATGTCTGACTTAATTAATGACATTCGAAAAATTTTAATAAACAATATATGAGATAATAAATTATATTGAGTCACAAAATTGTGATCAACTTTATTTGCAATTCTGATCATTCCCTCTGAGACTCCAATGAAAAATGGTCTTGACTTTGAAGAAATGCACTTTTCTATCGATTCGATGCTAATCCTTAACCATTATTTTTTATCAAACGTATAGAAATATATCAGTCAATAGATATGTCTTAAAATTTTTGCTTTTCTTGTAAAAAGATATGTCTTTGAATTCTTTTCTTTTAAATTACATTTTATTGAAAATTGAGCCCTGAATTTGATATCTGGATGAAAAACTCTATTTCTAGATATTTTTGGTTCACTTAAATTCATTTGAGAATTTTTTCATAGAATTCAAGATCTGAAGAATGAAATATCTGAAGATTTTTGGAAAATCGATATTAATCATCGAGATATGTAATATTGATCCAGGTTCAATTACTCAATTAATCGAAAATTAGTAATCGAACGAATAAATTAAAATTATCCAGAATAAACATAGTTTAGTATCGATATAATTCCTTGAGAATAAGAACATAGAATTCATGGTAAATTCAAAATATTTTATTTGCTGAGTCACTCGAGACTCGTAAAAGTCCATAAAAATAATGATAGCAAGGTGGATCAACTATTGTTTATAGAATTTAATTAAATGATTTTTCGAAGCAAATGGTGACGATTTGGCACAAATCTGCCATTTTCGGGCAAAATCGGGCTTAAATCTGGTAAATTCGGTTTAAATTAATTAAAATATTATTAACAAGGTTAAATTACCAAAATAGTAAAAGAAGAGAGGAAACTTATCAACCAAAATTTTAAGAAAGTTGTCAACCAAAATATTCAGTGTTTACAACTTTGTCCTTTACTGATCTCTCCTTAGATTTGTATCCTTTAGCCAGAAGTAATATTAGCTTGGTTTATTTGACCAGTGCCAATGATTGAGAGTAAGAATCTTGTAAGGAAATACTCGGGAGAAATTGATAAAGTATTGCGTGAAGTAACTATCCCTTAGTCTGTTTACATTTAGGATCTTTTCAAAAGAGTTGAATATAAAGGATAAGCGAAAAGTAAATAACATTTTGAAATCTTAAGTAAAAGAAATAACATTTCAAAAGTTGACTAAAATTCTGAAGACTTTCGAAGAATATTCTGTTGTTTTTAGATCTAAGAAATGTTTTTATTTTTCTTTTCTTTAAGTTCACAAATCAGACTATTTTTGATGGAAAGTATGGTTTTCATGAACTCAGAGCATATTCTCCTCTCTTTGCGAAGAAAAATTCGAGATTAAAGTTAAGAAAAGATTATTTCACTCTATTTTTCAGATGACATTTTTCTCTGGCAAATGGTTTATGTCTTTCCAATTGTTTGATAGTATTATTCTTTAAATGGCTTTTTATTTCAGATACACTGTTTCTAAAGCACAGTGCAGATGGAATCGATGGGTGGGGCCCCGACCTACAGATATACTTATTCGGGCAGAAAAAGGTCAGATCGAACCTAAAGTGAATGACATTCGTATAAAAATATTTTTATTCCTAAAAAAGGCGAAAAAACGGAAAAAACATAAAAACAAATCATTTATGTATTGATTTCTGCTACAGAGCTCTTCATTCACACAGTTTTTTGAAGTTCACCACAAACTCAAGCATTTTATGTGACACTAAATTCAGGTATAGATTAGCCATCGATTCAAAGACATAGAATTCAGTCCATTATTACATATATTGTCATTTTGTATATAATTGTCGACAGAAAACTATGGAATCATTAAAAACATCTCTAAATCTAAACAAAAGACAGAAAATGTCATACCTTTCGCTATCATTTTTGCCAAACTTATTATTAGTTATCGTCAGATTGAGTCGATTGTCTTCTGGTATGCCATTAGAGGAGCCGTTGTCTAAATTCAACTTTGAATAAACCGAAATATCTGAAGAAGAAAATGTCATTTCGTTAGTTTATTTATTATTAGATAACAATAGAGAAAATGTAATTTTTCCTGATTTTCACGCATCGAATAACCTTTTTATTTATTGTGGTCGATATTATAGCCAAAAGGTTCAAGCAATATTTGCCACACTCGGAATTTAATATCCCGAGTCATATAGTTTTTATTAAAGGCATTAAATTAATTAATTAAATTAAATGATTAAAAACAATAAATTATTTTCTCATAACTTTGTTTTTATGAAACACTATTTGTGTGTATTGTCTGCTAAAGAATGGAGTTTTTCAAAGCATACCCTTTGAGTTGTAAGGCAAGAGTGGATCCGAGATCATTGTTGGCAGATATGGCGGCTCTGATTCACATTCACTGTCTAAATAACCGAGTCTTGAACGGCCAGTGCGTCGCTGACCACCGGCATTAGGTGAGGGTTGGGCCGTATTGGGCGCAGGTTCTGGTGGACTGTCAGCCGTTCCTAAAATGGAAATAAAATTTTTATTTAAATTCAATTCTTCTCATAATTTGTAGTTCAGAATTAACTAGCTAAACAAATTGCCAACAGATGAATAAAACATTTGACCATGAATGAAATACAGTATAACTCCTGTTATTTTGCTAGAGCTTAGCCCCCAATAACTGAGTCGTAATGAGTGAACAAAAATAAGAATAAACTAAAGGAGAAAATGAAAGAATTGAATCATATTTTTATTCTGTTTGCATAGAAGAAGCTCTTCATTCAGTGCAAGATATTTATTGAAAGGAACGGTATGTTTGAACAGTTATTCGGTTCGTTACACTAATACAAGATTTTTGCGTTCAAAGCAAAATTTCTCTTATTTCGATTCATCTTGCTTAATATTTGATAGTTCTCTGGCAATAACAATGAAAGTTAGTCACAATTTATTATAAATATCAAGTATCTTGTTAAAATTCAAGTCTTCTTCTTTCTTCTGTGTAATAAAATGTTTCTCTTATTTCATAGCGAAAGAGATTTAAAATACTTTTTTTGGTTATATTTTTGGCATTAAATTCAATGCCTTAGAAATGAAACGAAATTTTAATAATTACTTAAAATAAATATCAAAATAATTTATGAAAACGAAATAAATTAACGATTAGTACACAAAATGAATATAATTAGTGAACTTAAGTGAAGAAAATGGAGAAATAAATAGAAATAGTATTAAAATAAAATTCAAATTTCCTGAATAATTACTTATTTGTTTATTCGGGTGAAAACAAGCCCCAGAATATGGGCTTTTGTTGTGCTGTGCGAACAGCATAAGGGATATATATCTCTGCTCATTGAATTCTCACTGGATTTTCCCAATGAAAGCTGGGCTGTGCTCTGCATAAGTGTGTGCCGGAGTAGTGCAGGAAAGAATCATTAGGGGCTTAAATGGAATTGTATTGTAGGCACTGGTGCTGATAGCGAGCACAGGGAGCACACCAGTCACTGACTGGCGAATCACCCAATTTAAGGCCATATAACTGTGCGTCTCATAAATTGTTATACTTTATTTGCTTTCTTATAGCACCGGCACATCCACAACAGAGGAGTGGTATCACTGCAAAGAATTTGTAATTACAATATTGGCGTCTTATGTGTTATGCCTTATGCCGGAGCACACGAAAGGCATTTGGGATATGAGACACTCGTATATGTGTTGTGCTGTTCATCGGAGGCTATCATTGAAATAAAGTCAGTTCATTACATAAAACACATAAACCATAAGACTTATACACAGAATAAGTATTACAACAAACATAACGAAACATTGAAACGAATGTAAACCAAAGAAATGTTGAGAATTTGTTTCTCTTTTATGCGATTCTTAGCGTTATTTTTATCGCTATTTTCTGTAGTCTTTTAAGCACTGACTTTCCGTTTGACACAAACAGTACTGATTTGTGGAGATCTAACAAATGCCTGTCCCTTACCATTGACCACATCAAGTGAGTGTTGTTTCGCTGAGTCTGTGTACGGCTCAGAGTTGTTGTCAGAGGTGGAGGTCGATGAAACAGAATTGCCTCGAATTAGCGATAATGAGTGTCGTGTATGTGTGGGCCCCAACTGCTCGGCCACTCTTCCAGCAGCAGTCGTCAAGGCGTTGGCACCGGTTGGGTTTGAACTAATACTACCGCTCCTCTCATTCCTGAGCTGTTGGCCTGAGCTCAGGTTTCCTAAAAAACATATCCACGAAAACAATCAGTGAATATAAATCTCAATAAATCTCCGGATTTTTATTGTAGACCAACTGGTATTGACTCAAAGGGAAAGGGGGGGCAGGAACTAATGATAACTGATTTTTCGTATTAACCCAGAATCAAACAATTGTCGTTCTGTTCCCATTTTGATTTTTAAGACCCAATTTTTCTCTATTAATATTATTTTTGTTATTTCGAGATAACAACTGAATTGAGTTAATCTTCTCATTTAAATTGAATCGGAATTTATGTGCTGTGCTGTGTTGTGCTGTGCTCTCAAACTAATGCCAGTGCACTCTTGTAAAGCAATTTCACAAAACTAACATATATTCAGATATTTTAATGAATTCGCTGCAAATCTGTGCAAAACTATGGCTATTATTGGACTGAAATTTGACAAAAATTTTCTGCTGAATATTCATTTGGGTTTTGAGATGGAAAGCCTGTAATTAGCACAGAATGACTCCAGAACTGAATGATTTATTTGTTAATATTCGTCAGTTAAGTATTATAATTGATTTGTCAGTAATTTATTTGCTTTTGTTTTCCTTCTCTTATCTATGAATAAAATATGTGATTATTTTTCGCTTTTCGTTTATATTTATTTCATTAGACATTTCAAACATAATTAAAATTTTGTGGCATTTTTGTAAACCTGCAGATTTGACATTTTTAATGTTCACCAAAGTAGCAGTGATCAAGGTATTCACTTTTTTACAACAGGGAATAAATTTTTAAAAATCTTATTCAAATTGATTCAATCAGTTTTGTCGATTTATGAATCTTGTCAAAAACCAATCTGCGAGTTGTCAAGGCCAATTTCGTGCTTGAATACACAAGGGAAATTCTATACCAGCTTGCTACTTATAAATGTTGAAAGATTGAAATATTTCGCGACAAATATTGATTCTATTTAACAAACTTTTGTTTTAAAATTCTCATAAATTATTCAAAAAACACGAAATATTTTTCAAAAACTTTATGACAACTGATTTAAAGTGTTTTTTGAATTATTAATGAATTGAATAAAAATATTTTTCAGAATCTTTTCGTTTGATTCGATGAATAAATTAATTTCAAACCAAAAGTTACTCTATTTTGTGGTCTTTTATCTGATGGCAGTGTTTGAGCACTTCTATGGCTTAAACGTTGAACAGCACAGCACATCCATACCAGTGTTTATCGATCACTAACTTATCGGCAGTGTTTGACCCAGCTATTCTGTTGCTGCACAGAATTATATATTTTATTCTGAGCGCCGGAATAGTAACATGTTTTGAGTGGTGGCTAACATTGATTTTGTAAGCGATATAAGTTATATAACAGCTCTTATTGATTGCCATACCGTGTCTGGTGAGGGACCCGATGTTAGCGAACAATTTGCTGGGAGTTATGACTGTGGTATTGGCACTGGACACTGTCTGATCAACGCTACTGTAGGGGTGGTCCACACAATCCAGCTCTGAATCGTTGGCACTGCCATAAATGCTGCTGTAATTCCTGTTCGTTAAGTATTCATTGCTTCCTCTTTGACCGGTGAGGCCACCGATTGGAAAGCCCTGTCCTGTCACTGATCTATTGCCACCAGTTGTCAACGGATTTCCACGATTTCGGTTACGATCTATAAAAACGAATAAAAGTATAAATTAAATAATTAATTACTCGAAAATCAAATTAATTTTTCTTTTCTGACATCAGATTTATTGACAAAATACTGATTATTACTATTATTTGATTCAATTAGAGTCAGAAAAATGAGTTGTGATTAGGATTTGCCAGAAATTCAGGCATTTAATGACAGGAGAAATATATTCAGAGACAAACTCAGATGGAAGGGGAGAGTTTGATATGCAATTATAAAAATGAGTTTTTAGGGGCTTTAGCACAGGCACATCGCACAGGCATATAGCACCGGCACATAAATCGAGACAACTATTTAATGGACTGCAATCAACATTTTGGCAAACCTTCAGCCAATCAAAACTGTTCGGTGATTACAGAACCCAATACTTGGGCTCCAGTTCTCTACACTAATGGCTCTGATCTTATTTTTGTTCATCGCTTAATGTAATGCAAGCTGTGCTCATATCCAGCTCAATATATTCAAATACAGCACAACCTATTTGCTGTGGAACAGGATATCATATTTCAATTTAAATCTTTTTTCTTTCCGTTTGATTGATAGTCAGTAGAAACGGATTCGACTGTATTGGAGGCTCTTAACCAAATTTCTATAGGTTTTCGATAGAAAATTGATTACTTGAATCAAAAAATTTGTCCCAATTATCCTGGAAATCAATTTCCAAAGTTTTAGGAGAATTCTGGCATTCGTTTCGGCATTTAATGAATTTTGTGATTAAATTAAGCTTTAGTTCTGTTATTAGTATTACTTTTATTTATTTTTTGATTCTGTATTTCATTTTATTAATTAGTGTTCAGGAAGTGTTTGCCGCCGACTGAAGACAGAGCAGACTTTTCTGTTGATTCTGTGTCTCACTATTTTGAGTGCTTTCCGTTTTGATGGCTGTGCCAGACCTCAGGCATCATAACTATAATGAAAATCCGAATCTAATGACATATTCTAACTGTTACTCAAACACAAGACATAAATTTCAGTTAATGTTTGGCACTGAAAAGGAGTCAAAAGAGGGCCAAACCTAACGAAAGTCATCAACACTTCCATTAAATAAAAATTTTATTTCCAGTTTCGCTAACATTTCAATGAATTATTCGTTTAAATGTTTTTTACCCAAACTTTAGTCAAAATCAATGAAAAGTTTTTTTAGAGTGAAAATCAAAATATGTGTGGAATTCCTGTCTGAATGACTGCACAGACAAACTGTACAGTGTTTTATTAGATGGAGGGGAAAGCCATTATTTTTTTGGCGCTGTAAAGTCATTATCAGTCGAGGGTTAGTTTGTGTGACAATTGAAGTTCGCGATCATCGAAATCATTAGCAAATGGTTTCTGATTTCAAATCAATTGTGGAATGAATTCAAGAATTGCTTTCATTTGTCGGTTAAGTAAATATTGAAATAAAATTTTCAGTTATTTTCTAATGGATTAAAACTTCTGAAAATAGTTGAAAATATTGATTTTTGTCTGCGTTTCCGAGCAGATAATTATTGATCCTTGCTCACAAATAATGCCAGCATAGAGTCTATTATTAGATGAAATGAGGGCACTCTTAAAACTACATCAAAGATGACCACAACTGACTCGCTATTGAAAAATCGATAGAAATGTTGTCTGAAATTGAATTCAATTGAAATCTACAGCAAAAGAGACGACAATATTATATTCAATTCAACACTGACTCAGACCTGCAATAAATTCTAGTGAATTGACCACAAATTTACATTTATTATGTCTTGAGACACATACCAGGATAGTTTAAGTCTTGAAAGTCATAAAATATATAAATCGCAAAATATTGTTTTCAATAAGCAAAGCCCCCATAAAGACCAGGAAAAAACCAAGGTGGTTAATAAGTTTATTTCAGTTTCAATATCAATGAATGATATTAATAATATCATATTATGCTTATTATTGAATAGTAAATGAAGTTAACTTGGCACATTTTGATTGTATTGTCAGCGCGTTCTCTCATCTGAATGTTGTTTGAAATAATCGAATATTAATTTGAGAGGACATCCATTTGTCTCATATTTGGTAAACAATGGGATTATTTAAATCAAAGTATTCCACTCTTCAGAGTGCGTCCAAAATGACGACAACCACCGGCGGACATAATATCAATCGGGAAATGAAGTTACGATTCTTCACCGAATCTCAGATAAAGAAGATAAGGGAAAACCCCAAATCTTCCAGCGTTTTGAAACTTATTTTGTCTGAAAATTATTGTGAATTCACTAAAATTAAAGAAAGTCTATACATGACTGGAGTGGGAGGACTGACCAAAGAGAACATTAAGGAATACAGAATTAATCAAATAATTAATGTGACATTTGAGGCGCCCAAGTATTGGGTTCATGGCATCCAATCCCTTAGAATTCCGGTATGTTTTCAATTATAAAGTCTATTCATTGAATCATTTGATCCTTAGGTGGAGAACACAGACCCAAACATTTCCATATATTTTAACGAAGTGTCGGAACTGATCATTGAATTAACGAAGAGCGGAAAGAACGTTGTTATCCATTGCTCTGACGGTGTCGGCCGGTCAGCCACTATAATCTTGGGCAAGGGCTTCCAATTTCACAATAATGGGTCTATAATTTCATATTTGAATATTTGCAGCGATTCTGATGAAAGCTTATCGGATGAGTCTATCAAATGCTTACTATTATGTGAAGAATATAAGACCAGTGATCAGACCCTCCGACCAAAACTGGGAACAACTCATATATTATGAATACAAACTATTTGGCGCCAATACTGTGAATATTGTTGAAGTGTTCGACACTTTCGGCAATTTATTGAAACTTCCAGAGGTCTACCTGTCATGAGATCCTCACATTTGCTCAGAATATCCAATAATTTCAATATAAACTGTTTTCTATTATTTTATATGAATCCAAAAAATTTATGCTTTTCTTAGAAATTCAATGCAAATAAATCTTATTTTTTTTTCGTAAAGTTTTTCTCATTTTTCAAAATCTAATCGATTTCTTGTGGGAAATGTATTCCATTCTGTGCTGAAGATTATTCCGTGTCTTTCATAATAACCAGAAATAGTGGAACGAAAGCAACAAAAGGAGGATTTTTTATGAATTTAGTGACCATTTCCTTGAATTTCAATCGAGTTTTTCTATTATTTAACGCAATTGAGAAACAAAGAGAAGAGAATCGAAGTATTGGTTGCAAAGAGTCGGACATTAGATTAGTCGGTATTAGAGCTCAGGTCACATAACAGACGCAAATCAAACAAAAACAGATTGTCGTATAAAATGTTTGGCCTTTTGTGAAACACTCACCGAAATTGTTTTTCCTACCACTCGAGCCACTCGTGTCGATAACAATCCGGGGCTCTTCATACTGATGTGTAATGGGGTCGTCGTAAGACTGTCTGAGGCTGAGGTGGCCAAAGTTGAGTGAGTGAGCGCCTCCGCCACCGTTCTGTGTGCCGGCCATTGACTTATGGGAGACACCGATGGCATCGTCTTCATTATCTGATGAACTGTAATCTTTCCACTCTTTGCTGCGCTGTCTTCTCAGTCGTGAACTCTGTCGCTGTCCTCCTATCTGTGTCTTACGGCTCAATGAGTCCATTTAGGATCCGTTGGCGCTCAGCAAACAACTCGACTCTCGCTTTTATTTGAAGCCCGGCATCAAAATTATATGCACTCTAACTGTCGCTCAGCTTCGACTCTGAAATCAGTCTCCGATCTGATGACTGTTTTCCCAAACGAAATGTTTGACCGTTGATTGAAATGCGAAGATGAGGGCAATCACTGGCTCTGCAAATAGACAATAATATACATCAATACTGGGCTTTATATGAGTCAATTGTATCAGGCACATCTACAGAATTGGTTGTGCCAATAGACAGAGTGATACGCCATTTGACACAACATAGCACTCCTTCACTAAATCTTTCGCTTTTCTAAACTGATTTTCCAATCATTCAATCCTTTAGGCAATCGTTTTGTCAGCAAATAAAGTGTAAAATTCAAACGACTAATGACTCAAATCTACTGAAAGTCCTTTAAATCGAGAGTTTGTCCAAACTTTTTGCCAACAAATTTTCAAATTAGCGTTTGTTTTGAACACACAATCAATTAAATTGAGTTCATTTGAATTTTTCAGCCCTTAAAGTATATTAGAAATAAATTGATTAAAATTTTAATTAAATTTCTGCACAAAAATCTTCACATAATTTAATATAAATTTTATTCAAAAAGTTTTTCATTTGAATAATTGGTGAAAAAAAGTTTTCATTTTGAATTGAGATAAAAATTAATTACTTTTGATTTTATTGCTTGTTTATCATCGAAAATAATATCGCAGTCAATGAATATTCATAAAAATTCTGGACTTAATGGAAGAAAACCTCTATTTTTGACAAAAATTAAGTTTAATAATATTAAAATGAGCTCAAATCTAATGTGAATTTTATTTCTAAGGAATCTTATGAAGAAGAAAAACTTAATTTATATAATGTCTGAGAAATCGTTTCTTGCAAATGCTCTTTAGATTAAATTTAACGCCGGTTTTGCTCTTATTCTCATTCAATAAACAATTTTAGCAAATTTTAAGACAAACCAGAATTTCAAATATAAAATACAAATAAAATAAAACTTTTTGAGTGAAAACCAAAATTTTTCGATAAAAGTCCTTAACTTTTCGATACTCTGTATTATAATCAAAAATCTTATGAATAATTAAATACAATTTTATTTGAATAATTCAATCAGAAATATATTTTGTGGTTTTTATTATAAATATCTATGAATTTCAAACATTTCGCGTTTAATATATAATATATGAATTCCTCCAATGGGTGGATATACTGAGGGTTAGTCTATTGTAATGTGATTTTAATAAATTGATTATTCATATCAAGTGCGGCACTCATGCGGAACACATACAGAAAGGGCCAAAAGCAGCGAATGTTAACTTATCTGGATATTAAATTTACATTCGTATGATTAGACCACTTAATAGTTAATTGAGATTTTTCATGAAATATATCACGAAATCAATGGTAAAGAATTCAATTCAATTGAGTTACTCATTCTGTTCAAAAATGACTACAAATGAATGGCTCAGAATAAATTAAAAGCTTCAAAGTAGATCCAAAACAAAAAGATGACGGCTTGCAGGTATCAATTTGTATGATTAGTTTCCTGAAAGAAAATCAAAATCTCTCTTTTTATTGATAACTTGAATTTTTTTGGCCAAAACCCAGAGGAATATTCCAATAAAGAGACTCCAAAATTGAAAGCCTAAAGAATTTGTTGTTTTTATATTCAAACACAATATATGTTTATATAAAGTATTTTTTTTTCTCAACGAATATATTACACTCGAAGACAATATTTTGCAATTTTGTCAGATATTCCATCAGAAGAGGAGTATATACGAGACATGTATTGATTGAAAGTCTATGGCCTGTGAAATATGAGCCCAAAGGACTGTAACGGTGGAGGATATCGGGAATAGAGAGGCAACGAATGCCTCAAATATTTTGTGACTCATATTATGGTATATCTTATGTTAGTTTAGTGTTTCATACACTCAATCAAAACCAGAAGTTTCTGTTGTCAGAGATGCTGATGAGTCGGCTTTTAGGCAAAGAATTTTCAGCCCCGACTCCACTCTTCAGCTCAAATCTGAAAGTCTAGTGTCAGCTAAAAATGTCTTAGACTTAGACAAAAAAATGTTTAGAAATGAGAAAAAATTCTTCAATTCTTTTAACGTTAAAACAACGAACAGATTGTCTATGACTTCAGGGATGTCTCAAACTTCATACGCGTTTTCTATTTGCTAGTTTACTATGTGAGGGATGACCAGAGGGATTATTCGGTCTAAAACAACTAGCAAATATAATTTATCACCGATAGAAGTGAACATTTTATTCGATTAAATTGAATTTTCTTTGAAAATTCGTTACATTTTGGCTAAAAAGCTCAATAAATGACTACCAAAATTCAATAATAAAACTGAGCAGGATATTTAGAAACGCTAATAATTATTCAGAATTTATTAAAACTTGGGAGAAATGGATTGAAAGAGGAAATAGTCGTCGTTTTGTGTAAGAAATTTGTTAAATATTTAATTGAATACCGAATTAAGTGCTAATAAAAAACAAAATCCTCTATAAATCAATGGAAAAGTGACTGAAACTGAGCTTTAATTTCCATTAGATTGTAGTCAACATAGAAAGTGAGGCCAATTAAATGCACCGATATATTAGTTGCCTGTGTTTTGTCTATAAATTGACTATTTTTTGCTAATTTCCGACACAAAACACTAATATTGTGTTTGCGTTACAGCGGTGTCGATGAGAACACGAGAAATAACTAATAGGAATGGAGGGAAACATAGCTTAATATATAAATATAGTGAAACAGCACTTCTGGGAACCCTTTATAGAGAATATCGAGTAATTCTTGTAAATTGCGAATCCATTAAAAAAAATTTCGGCAATTCTTTTAACTTAAATACAAGAACTTTGAACTTAAGAAAAGGAAAGGAAAGGATAGACACCAGAACTGAGAGACTTGACTTACAAATGAGAACTCTTTTCCAAATGAAGTCATTGATTGTAACAACTCTTCAACTTTATTAACGACTTATTTTGTATTAACTCTGGTAATAGTTGTGAACCAGAATCATGCAAATTGGCCGCACGGGTAGTGCAGTAACTATTCTGGTGCTCTATGGCTGAGGGATTCCTTATTTTACATCTGAAAAGATAAGACTATTTTCCATAGAATTAGGAGAAACTTCTTCTGAAGATAAGCAGTTTTGAGGGCAAAGAAATTGTAAGAAAAACTTCAATATAATTGCACTGATGTTCAGCACACGATATGTTGGGTTAAGTTATGCGCTGAAAAATTGCTGCTCTCATACACATTGAGTTAGTTTGTAGTGCAAACTCACTCCACTCACTCCACTCTACCTCTAATTGTATTGATTTTTGCCTTTGAATCCATCGCTAGCGAACAGTGAGGGCATTGCATTCATCTGTGCCACTGAGGCGAACATCTCATAACTGACGAGAGGCACAGAATAACTCGCAATACACTAACGCTATTATTAAACGAAACACTAATATATTAAACACAACAACATATTCAGGGAAAAAATTCTCTCTTTATTCTCTTCTCCGACACAGAATATTCTTATAAGAATTCATGTATTCTATGCATTAATATATGCACTTCTCATGTCATCAGCACTTCTTAATAAATAAATATATCGTCGACTCAGACACTCAAATATTATTCAGTGTTTTAGTCGATTATTTTTGGTGCTTATCTGCAAAACAGAGGCCTTTCCTCTAATTAATTAACAGAAATACCACTTTCAGTGCTCATATTCACTGCTCGTAAGCGAACTCAAGAGTAGAGGAAAAAACTTTAATGAATTTCTAGTTATTGTCGAAGAATTTGCTTAATTTGATAATATAGTGTCAATTATCAAATGCAAGGGAACACTGTCTCTGTCACCGGACTTCCATTACTCAGGAACTGCTTATCTATTTACTCCTCAATTAATGGAAAATCTATGTCCTCTTTATATCCTTATCAGAGCCAATGTTTGCACAATAAGACTATTTCAAGACTTTGAAAGAAAAAATTCTGTCCTTTAATTGAATCCTTTTTTTTCGATAATTAATTCCTTATGCACTCAAATCATGTCTTATATAAGAGGCTGTGCTCTGAATCTGCTTTTCTACTCAACGGTCTCATAGATTAAATCAGTTTAATAACTTCTCATATGAAATATAAGTAAAGGAAAAGTTATTTCGTTATTAGATGAGACTGTGCTCTGGTGTGCTTTCCTCTGCTGTGGGGGGACTCACTATAAAGACATGTTTTGTATGTGTGTATCAAATATCTGAGATATCCTTCCAGTGCTCTTCAATAACATAAGGAAAGTTCACTTTGACTTCAGTATTGATAGATTTCTTTGACGATAATCTCAGCCACGAATAAGTCGCTCGACTCAGGCTTTTGAGAGCACATCAGTGGATGTATACAAGCATTTGGACCATAGAGTCAGCCATACATTTAGGCTATCAAATGATATTTCTCTTTCCATAACATACACATTAGTGATGTGCTGTGCAAAGGTTAGGCTGTTCTGGCAGTGAATCAATATCTTCACCACTTCCTGTCTTTGCGATCGAATCACATCATAAGATATATATTACAGACAACAACAGGAAAGGTCTGACCATTCGGATAGACGTATACAGAATTCAGGCCAACATTTAGTGTTATGAATGCTGTGAACTATTGATATCCAGCAGATTAAAAGTCTAATCATAAAAAAGTCAAACACAACACAAAAGTCTGGTCTCAAAAGCACATCAGAAGATCTCTCTATTATTGAGCCCAAGGAGTGAGCCGTCAGTAGTGCTAAGAACAGAATCGTATTGATGTCTCACAATAAGCGATATATCATTTGACATTTGAGACCTTAAAAGCACAGAATTGAAGATTCCATCAAAAGAAAACTTTTCCGATCTTTCTTTGACTACTCGGATGAGTTTATGTCAAAATATTTCGTCTTTTATTGATATAAATCCAAAGAAAATTCCATTCATTTCTTACTTTAAGTGTCAATAGTTTTGTTAATTTTTTGTCCCTTTGATTAACATTAAGATAAAAAGAGAATCCAATTCAGACATTCCGGACGACAATCAATGGCAGAGAATCTGATAAAAAATTCTTTGCATCGAAAATCTTCAACAAATCTAATGGAAAAACTTAATTGATATGAAACACTGTAGTAATCAGATATGCTGTGCTCTCCGCCACTACCGAAGAGTATATCAGAGAACATGAGTGAAATGTTCTGATGAATAATACAATTCTTTTGCTCATCTCTTCTCAGATAACTTACTTAACTGTTATTTGGAAAAAGCAAAAGAATCTCAATTTAGAGAAATAAGTTCAGCTCTACTGATCGTTTTGTTGATATATAACCCACCTTTCCCTCAATAATAATAGCCATCCATAGACTCACAATAATTGCATTGAATTTTTGAAATTTCTACCGAATAACGAAATATTTGATAACTTGATCTCAAATAAGATTTTTATATAAAAATTTTGAGTTCGATATTAGATTTAAGTCGATATCCATTTCATGATTGAATGATCAGTGCATTCATTGATTACTAGTTATTCATATTTAATGAAAAGCGACGAAAATACTGTCTTTTTGTGAATGTTTTCGCTCCGAATAATAACTCTTATGATATGATTCGTTATAAACAAATCACGCGAACAGAAAATAAGACATTAATTCAAATCCCATTTCTATTGGGAAAGACATCGTTTGGCTCTTCTTCGAGATTTCTTTCATTCTTTTTTCACTCCGTTTTCTGGTTATCTATTCTGAGCTATTCTGAGTCCATCGGAAACATCGAATTCCTATTGAAAAAAATCCATTGAATCGATGCAAAAGTGTATTACCATTAATATAAAGGATGACATGAGAGGCATAAAAATCTCAAGAAAATAGTCCTGAGTTTTGAACATAAATATCAGGAAATTCTGTTTCCATATATAAATCAATGAAAGAAGTATTCAAAACAAATCAATACATTTGTAACAAAATTCAATTTTCAAAAAAATTCAATAAATAAAAAATAACTTGAATTCAAAGACAGTTTTCGATCGATTTTTAGTTACATTTGATTTAATTAAAAACCATTTTGTAAACCAATTAATGGAAGCTATGAATCATTTATTCAATTCAACAGTTTTTTGTTGAAAATACTAATTGTTTTCTGTTTGAATCCAATTACCATTCAGTCATTCAAAGTATTTGTCATTTGTTTGAAAACTTATCGTTTCTTATTAGAGAATAATTAATTAGTTAACATATGATATGACCAAGTTCATTACTTTCTCTTATATAGGCAATTCTTCATTTATAACTGAGTCAATTAGAGTATTGAGCAAGCAAATTATATTTGGCATCAAATATTCATAAGGATCTCTTGAATTTTTAATGGACAGGTGAGTCAAGCCAATCCACCCTGATCATCTCCAACGTAACATGAGCTGAAGCGCAACGAAAAACCATTGAAATGAAAAATCTGTTTAATTGAATTTCTTATAGAGAAAGAGCGGAATGTTTTGCCAGAAGATTGAGTCTTAAAAGAATTATCTCATTTTGTTTCCAGAATTTCCGCTATAATAGAGTTAAACACTAATAAAGTTTATTAAATTGTATTAAATGTGAGACAAAATTAATGACACTTTGACTGAGAAAATGCTATTAAATAAAAACTATTGAACAACAGAACAACTCTAATGACGGGTGAAATTAGTTGCTGTCGATTATGTTCTTGCAATCAAAATATTTTTTCCACCCAAAAACTGCTCGATTATTAGAAAGGAGTTTTTTCCAATTGATTTGTTGAAAATGGAAGAAAAATGAGTAAAGCAAAAGATTTAATGATTCGATTTGTTTCTCAAGAAATGATTCAATTATTTTCAGTTAACGAACAATATTTGGTCTCAAACTCTAAGCCAAACAAAACGAGTCGAAAGTCTATTCAACTGTCAGTCCGTAGGCTTTACTCTAAAAGACATTAGTTTTGATATCAGTGCAGAAGAGCTCCAATTTGTTCATAAAATTGATATCTAATATCTGAAGACATGCTCTCTCTGTGAGAGGAACAACCTTTAGTTATGTGTTGTGCCATCAGCTTCAGCTAATATTACCTCGATATAAAAATATGTCATTACTGTGTTGGCCATCAAGTCATGGCTGGCAGAGAGAGAGCGCCGTATTATAAAAATTTGATTTTTGACTAATGCCTACCATTTGGTCGAAAATTTCCGTCATTAGACTCGGAGTCGATATACGACTAAAAGGAATTCCAAAACAGAAATGAAATCATTTTTTATTATCAGCCGAAAAAAATTATTCTGAGCGCCGGATCGTTCGGTACACACGAACTGAGCGCTTATTTAACCGAATAACAGATAACAACCCAACTATTTCTTAAATAATGACTCACTTTAATAGTACACTACTTTTCCAGACAATTGAATTATTTATAAAAATTTCTTCTCTTAAGCATTAAATTCAAACCTAAGTTCATGAGACTTGAATTTTTCGTTTATGAGAATAAAAATCCCATTACGGAAATTTTATCCCTTTAGATAGCTTTCCATTTATACATTTTTCACGAATTTATACTAACCTTATGGTCATCACTGAATTCAATACACTTTTGGTATATTTTTAAATATCAAACTTCAAGGTCTTTAATGTTTGAATTTTTCACAATTTATACGGGAATTGAAATTAACATAAATTTTGAATATTAGTGAAACGAATGTCAGATGATTTTGATTGAGTAAAGAAAAAAAATATTAAAAATGATTCATAAAATCATTACGTCGTTTGAATGGAGGAAAGGCTTGAAATGTCATTTATTTTGATGTCAAACATAATTATCATTTGAGATGAAGTGAAGTAACTTTTCCTCATTAGTGATGATTTTCTGAGCAAACATTTGATCGGAAAAAAGTTTATATCCTAGTAAAGTCTCCTTAAAAATACCCCGCATTTCCCCACAACTCACATGTTTAACATTAGGTGTAGTTTTCAGTTAAATATCGATTTTAAGATTCTTACGACTCAGAGCCCAATGAAAACTACTTCACAGGAATTAGGTGCGAGTGGAACACCATATGAAAAGTATGCCATCATTTGCTTCTCACAAAAGACCCGCCACTCAGACAGGAGTTTTCACAAAATTGATTGTCGAGTTTAAGTAAACCATCAGTTCCTCGGCTCAAAAATATAAATAACTTAGGGCTGCCTCTCATTGAACAGCACTCGAGTTATTAAACTGTTATCGACTTCGCTGAACACCGGGAATAAAAAATAACTAAATAGAAAGCAAAAGAGAGAAAATATATAAAACACCACTAATGTCGAGGAGTGAGTCAAACGGAGGGCTCATCCTTTTAATCATTACTGACACGTATTTCTTATCATAAGAGAAAGAGGAAAGTGTTTGACTCTAAATATGTAATTCAAAGCACGACTTAATATCATATACGGAGAGAAAGTCAGAGAAAATCTATAGAATAGGACTTAGAAGAGAAACATTCAATATATTAGAAAAGGCAGAGAAGACTGCATCGAATTTAACGCTAATATATAGAATTGCATATCGCCTGAGGTGGACGTCCCCTACGCCCTGTGCCATGATATATGCACTTTACGATTGTGAGCCCTTCTATGGTAACTGTTGTGCAACACTCTGATAGTGAAAAACGCTTTTGTAGTTTATTATACTCTCTCTCTCTCTCTCTCTC
>JAQGBD010000195.1:0-41337 GCA_034698165.1 Punctoribates punctum | reverse complement strand
GTCGTCGTTCTCGAAGGGGGGTTTCCCCACCAGAAACTCATAGGTCAGAATTCCCAAACACCATAAGTCAACGGTTTGGTCGTAGGCCTTATGCATAACCATTTCTGGCGGCAGATAATCCAGTGTTCCGCACATTGTGGCCCTCCTGGAGGAGGGAGCGTGGACTGACCACCCGAAATCAGCGATCTTCAGCTCTCCGTTATATCCGAGCAAAATATTCTCGGGTTTAATGTCTCTGTGAATAACTTTTCGGGAGTGACAGCACTCGAGTGCGTCAATCATTTGCAAAATGTACTGAAAATGTAAAACAAATGATCGAAATATTAGTTCAAAATATGTCAGAAGGGGTTAAGAAGTGGTTACAGTGGCCGCTGTCTTGTCGTCAAAATAATTGCATTTTCTGAGCACTTTGTAGAGCTCACCCCTCGGAGCGAATTCCAAAATCAGATAAACTCTGGTCTCGTCATAGAAATAGCCGTACAGACGAAGAATATTAGAATGTCTCAGATGAGCCTGAATTTCGATTTCTCTCCTGAGTTGGTGCTGAACGTTGTTCTTCACTAATTGCGATTTGAACATCACTTTCAGAGCGACGATGTATTTACTCTTCCTTTCTCGGGCCAGATATACGTTTCCGAATTTGCCTTTTCCGAGGGGACGACCGATTTCAAAGTCATTTAGTGTCCAACGTTTCGCACTTTCATTGCTTTGGTTAAAAATGTTTAAACTCTTCATTTGATTTAAACCAATCAATGAATCAATGGTTACCTCTTATTGTTAACCTCTTCTTTAGACACATTTCGACTGACTTCGAATCCGGAATCCATTATAAATGGTTTAATTAAAGACTGAAATCAATTGAAATAATGATTTAAAAAGCGACAAAACGTTGAGTTAATGACAATAAAAGTTCAAATTTAAAGCTTCAGTCGTTTGGATGAAACTGAGGGCCAATCAAATGGTTTTGAAAGTGCGCTAAAAAGCCGACAATCGGACCAATCATTGAAACTCTTATTCCGTTCATAAAAAATGTAAATTATTTTCTCACCCTTTGTATAAAATTTGTGATAAATAATGACATTTCGGTTGACGTAAAATATGAATGAAAAGAAAGCAAAGCATGTGTTGGTCTGAAAGGGCGTAACAATACGTAAATCATTTGTTTTAAAGTCATTGAAATCACCGCTAATTTGGTTTATGTTTTGATTATCGCAATCAATATTCAAAACTCAATTCCTATTCAATCATTTCGTTGATTAAGATTTGTTTTTCTTGTAATCCTAGCATTAAATTCAGCAAAAATGGTAAGTTTTGTCAACAAATGCTAGAAATCGGCCGAAAATGAGTTAATTGTCGTTTGTTTACAATTAGACGATCAGTAAAAACAACAAAATGGTTCAGTTTATTAACTACAGAATGCGAGTCATTCTTCAGGACAGCCGAACATTCATCGGAACCTTCAAAGCGTTCGATAAACACATGAATTTGATTTTAGCCGATTGTGAAGAGTTCCGCAAAATTAAGGGAAAGGGAACCAAAGGCGTCGAACGCGAAGAGAAACGCATTCTTGGATTCGTTCTGTTGAGGGGACAGAATATTGTCTCCCTCACAGTCGAAGGACCCCCTCCTCCAGAGGTTTGTTATCATTTTTATGCCGACTGTTTGTGTCCAGAATTGGGATTCTTATGTCCAGCGATGGAAACCCAAATTGTGCTCAAATTGTGCTCAAATTGTGCTCAAATTGTGCTCAAATTGTGCTTGCTAACTCTGTTGTTAACTCTCTTATTGCAAAAGTATGGCAGTTATATAGGAAATGATACCCCATTTCATACAAATTCAATTACTATTTGTGAGTCTCTAATGTTTTGGGAATGAATACCCATTTGTTGGACTCATGTCATCACTGACTCATGAGTGGTCCCACTTTTTTCGGTCTCTACTTATGTCTGCGATGAGGGCTCAGCGATGGGCTCATCCATTAAACTCTTGTCATCGTTGACTAAATCTGAAAATTATACCCAAAAGTCGTCAAATGGTTATTAATAATAACTTAATATTACTATACTTAATAACTTATTATTATTATTAAATAAGTTTACATTGAAATAACTTAAGTTATGTGAGTTGAGTAAATAATAGCAAGTTCATTTATAGGATTCATTTTTATTAAATCTGTGAGACATTTGTGGAACTGCTATGAAATATGATTACAATTTGTTGAAACCCTTCTGTGACTTAGAATTAGTCAGAAATCAGTTTAAAAGCTTAGCAATGGTTTGTAGCAATCATTTTCAATTGATTTCAATATGACCCTGCTAATTAATTCAAGAATATTGAACATTAATTATTAATGAATCACTTTTCGCTAAAAACTGATTACTTCCCTAAGTTTTAGAATTGAAATGTTTGGCGGACTTTCTCCACATTTTCTCCAATAGTAAAATAGTTGGAAATGAATTTTATAATACAATAGTTTGAGGACAGGTATGAGAAAAAAAAACAGAAATGAAAATAATTAAGACATATGTTTTGTGAGACAATTATTACCAATTGTTTGGTGATTCCCATTACTTCTCACAATTAAATTAATTAAAGTTTTAATTATAATATCGATAATTAATGACATTTCGATTTAATCACTAAATAATGATTAAATTAGTAATACAGTGAAAGAGTTCTCTCATTTCAAAACAAATGCAATTCATTAAAATTAATGAGAAATTGGAGATTATTAGAAATAATTGACATTTGTTTTGTGGCAGACATTCAAACGGTTGTCAATTTTCACAAATATTAACAACAAATAGAGTCCACTCTAAACACTATACAATACCTGTTGAAGACTTTCCTCAGAATAGAGTTTCATTGATAAAAATCAATTAGAGTTGAATTAAGTGGACATTGATATAGAAATACATTGAAAAATATGAGAAATTGAAACCAATATTTTCTAATTAATAAAATGTAATATAAGTTATTTAATTGAGTTGTCGTCTATTGGTTTACAAGAAATAGTTGTTTCCATTGGGTATTTAAGGCCAGTGCAGTGAGTGTTGACCCGCTCCACATAACATTTGCGTACAATGACAGACCTGAGCTCTAGTTTACTCCTTTGAGTACTGAAATGTGTGTTCAATGCTATATTCGCTGAGAGTCAGGTCATGAGAGGACGACTGAAGGACTTATTCAAGGCTTACTCTGTGTTGGAGGTCACCAAAAGGTGATCGTCCGCTCCCCTCATCTCAATTCGAGTGCTTTCAAGGGCTTCGCGCGACTCAAATGTAATTCAAGGTTTTAGAGCACAGAATATGATGTGATGTTACCTTTGGAGAGGACACACACCGATCGATGCTTTCAAACGTCAATTGGTTGCTATACTCCCCTATTATCCGATGTCAATGGCAACAGACGACTACTCTTTACCTTTTATTTATTTAATTGACTTTTACTTTAAAAATAAAAATAAGAGAGAATTCGTTTACTACTCAATGATTGACAAAAGAGATGAGAATTGCTTTTTGTCTGAACACAAATCGGTTCAAAATCACTATTTGAGTAAAACTGTTACACAATGTTAGTTACGTTTGAACTTATTTTCACCGATTATTAAAACCATTATAACCCGGAATAAATCAAAATCATTTCAATTTATTAGGAAGGAGTTCCCAGAGTGCCTATTCCTGGATCTATACCCGGACCAGGAATTGGACGTGCTGCTGGACGTGGTTTACCCTCTGTGCCTCCAGTGGTAGGAGCACCGCCTGGCCTCCAGGGTCCAGTCCGTGGCGTTGGTGGCCCCGCCTCTACTGTCAGTTCATTTTTCATTTATTTAAATTATTTAATTTGAGACACTTTTTGTCGTATTATAGGTTATGGCACCGCAAGGAAGAGGTGTACCAACTCCTGCACCACCCGCTGCTCCTGTGATTCCAGGAAGAGGTGCACCCCCTCCTGGTTTAATGACTGCACCCCCAGGAATGATTCCTGGAATGCCCGGTGCGATGCAAATGGGAAGAGGTATCCATTCATTTGAATAAAACTTAATTTTTTTTGAATAACAAACAAAATGTTCGAATTGTGTGTTAAGGTATGCCACCAACGGGTCCGCCTCCTATGGTTCCACCAATGAGAGCGCCGCCGCCGCCTGGTATGAGACCCCCTGGACTTCCGCGGCCCCCTCACTAAAATGTTTTCTTCTTTGGAATGATTTTCTACAATATTTTTCATTTAATTGACGACACTTTATATCATTCCTTCATTTTTTGCTTCGATTAAACCGACATTTAATTCAAAATATTTGAACTGAGAGTAAACAATACATAAACTCAAGGCTTAGGAAACTGTCGGCCGTTGTCTAACAGTTTTTTTTAATTATCATTCATTGCGTCTCTGGAGGGGTTGACTCAGTTTCCGCAGCACTTTATTTAGATTCGCCTCAAAAGAGGAGAACTCTTCATGTATTTGATTAGATCTAAATTTACGACAATAACAAAGAAATAAATTATTTAAAACAAAACACTATTTTTGAGAAACAATTTACAAAACCATAGAAAATGGTTTTTCTAAATATTGTTGAAACGCTTGAAGCCATTGAGCGCCGACCGCTCCGTCAACTACTCTATGGTCACAACTTAGAGTGACTGTCATTACCGAAACTGACTTTCGGTTACCATCTTTGTCGGGTATTATTCGTTGTTCTGTTCCGCCGATGGCAAGAATGCAAGACTGGGGCGGGTTTATCACCGCTGAGAAGTTCTTTATGCCATACATTCCCAGATTGGAAATAGTGAACGTTCCGCCCATGAATTCATTGGGCTGTAGTTTACCTGAAAGATAACAAATATAATCTTTGAACATATGATTAAAAGGAGACCTTCTCTGGCTTTGAGCGCCAATTGTTTCACTTCAGACGATATTTCTTTTACGCCTTTTTTGTCGGCACCAAAAATAATGGGTGTTATGAGTCCGGCCTCTGTACTGACGGCAACGCTCACATCAACCGACGAATATTGTCTTATGAATGAGTCCATCCACGCACTGTTGGCTTCTGGCACTCGAAGACAAGCCAGTGCTGA
Source organism: Punctoribates punctum (assembly GCA_034698165.1). NCBI lineage: Eukaryota > Metazoa > Arthropoda > Arachnida > Sarcoptiformes > Punctoribatidae > Punctoribates > Punctoribates punctum. Next base: position 36,262 of record JAQGBD010000195.1, on the reverse strand, counting down.
CGCTTTTATTACAAAGTCATTCAAAGAGATCTTAATCTTCTCTTTACTCAACATTTCGTTCAATTGTGATCTCAATCTATTGGATGAGAGAAATAAGAAATCAATGAAAAACTAATCTATGAATACCTGAGAAGTTCATCGATTTGTATGTCGACTGAAAGATAATAATGAGGTATCGTTTGCTTCGATTCCAGTAAACGTTTGGCAATAATTTGTCTCATATTAGTCAATGGAATATCAGAGAATTCAAGAGCTCGGGGTCCGCCGCTCACACCTGATGGTGCACTCAACACATCTGAACCACGAATCCTACCTCCGGGACCGGTACCCACTCCGCTCAATGAACTTAAGTCTATTCCTTTCTCTGCGGCCAACTTCTTAGCTAAAGGACTGGCAAAGAGTCTGCCGGCAATTCCCGTCACTCCAAGTGATGGTTTAGCGCTGATGGAAGGCACTGAAGCTGGTGAAGGGGCGGGTGCTTTAGCTTTAGCTGCTGGCGCTGATGGTTTCGGTTCAGTCTTAGGTTTTACCGGTTCTGAAGTGTCGACAAAGTCTTTGAATGCATTTATGTCTGACTCGTTCTCAACGATAATACATAACAACTGGTGTTCGGAATAATTCTATTATCAGACAAATGTCTAATTGAAGTGTTAATCAATACCTTCCCAATGGGCACATCCTTAGCTCCGGCGGGAACTAATATTCTGGCGAGAAAGCCTTCCTCAGGGGTTTCGAATCCCATAGTGGCCTTATCGGTCTCGATTTCGGCCAAGAGGTCGCCCTCATGAAGGGCGTCGCCCTCTTTCTTTTCCCAGGACACTATGGTTCCCAATTCCATTGTAGGCGAAAGGGCTGGTAATACAACACGAATATGATTCGGCAAATCGGCTGAAGAGCCATAACTTCGGACTCTCTTTTCAGGAAATTTATTCAAATTAAGTGAAACCAAACCATTTGTGACCAAAGTTTGACTAAATTTTCTGTTTTTGATAATCAAATCATTATTTGAAAAAAAATTCTTTAAAATGGATTTACTTTTGAGTCAGACTTGGATTGAGACAATTTTTGGATAATTTACGACAATTGGTGGCTAAGACGGGCGAAGACCTCCTCACAAATGTATTTGAATGTCGAGTGCATTGACTGGTTATTACCGAGCGATACATTTTCACAGATTTTGTCTTTGGATGGATTTGGAGGCAATCATCCGATGATCTGATTATTGAACAAAATTTACCGTAAATTCATTCGCATATAATGTACTGATTTTGGGGGCATTAGAGCCCTGAGTAGTGACGCAATGGTTCTCTCCTTTAGACTCAATAGAAGCCAATATTTGGGGAAACAAAACACAAACACTTTATTCATATATTCACTAAAAATATTTCAAATCTGAGGAAAGTATCCAAAAAACGAAACGATTTCCAAATAATTAAAAGAATTTGTCTGAAAATCCATAGAATACTCAGTTTATTATCTGAATCAACAAATATTAAGAATATTTTGTATGAAACCAATTGATTTGTGGCTCAAAAATATGATTATTCGGAGAACTTTCAATCGATTCTTGGCTTTGATTTTATAGAAATAATCCCCAAATAAAACGTGACTTCAATGTGAAACTCAATGAAGACTTGAATGAAAGAGACCTGACTTTCAAACATTAGTCTTCAGATCAGATGAGATGTCTTTTAGAGTTCTATGCAATCACTCGATCTCAAGACTGGTCTTGTCATCCAACAGATGCAGTCCTAATCTGATGAACAAATTTGTCTCAAATCGAGAATCAATTGTAAACAAAACTAATGTTCGGTTAAAGAGTAGCGACAAAACCGATTTAGAGTCGATAGTAATCCCGGTTTCGGTGCGACGGACACGAAATCCCGACGATATTAGTGTTGGAGAAGAGTTGTCTGGAAATAAGCTGAAGAAAAATGACTTAATTGTTATCTTAAATAAGTTTCTTCAGAGACCTGTTATCAGAAAACTTAGTGAAGAAAATGGTTTGAACTCAAAGTTATTCAATGAGTCGTTCATTAGTTTCCGCAAACATTGCGTTGAGTCCAAAGTATTGGCCCCAGAATTGCATCTCATTCTGAGTGATATCCTTCAGAATGTTGGGAACGTTGACGACTTGTTTCCTTATTTCTTAAGACACGCAAAGCTAATGTTCCCTCACTTGGAATGTATTGAAGAGCTGAAGAAAATCAGTGATTTGAGACTTCCTCCCAATTGGTATCCGGAGGCCCGAAGTATCAACAGAAAAGTGGTGTTCCATTGCGGGCCCACTAATAGCGGCAAAACATATCACGCGCTCAAGAGGTTTATGAATTCCAAGTCTGGTGTGTATTGCGGTCCTCTCAAGTTGTTGGCCGTTGAGGTCCATCAGAAGGCCAACGAATACGGCACTGATTGCGATCTCATAACTGGAGAGGAGAGACGTCTGGCCCGAGAAGATGGTTCGCCCTCTAACCACATCGCGTGCACTGTAGAGATGTCTTCAGTGACTGAGCGATGCGAAGTCGCAGTCATTGATGAGATTCAAATGATACGCGATATGGGACGGGGATGGGCCTGGACTCGAGCTCTTCTCGGGATACCCGCAGAAGAAATTCATTTGTGTGGAGAGGAGGCGGCACTCGATTTAATTCACGAAATTTTGTCCCAAACGGGGGAAGAACTTGAAGTTCGTCGCTATAAACGGTTGACTCCAATCACTATCGAAGACAAAGCTCTCGAATCTTTAGATAACATAAAAGCCGGCGATTGTATCGTCTGTTTCAGCAAAAAAGACATTTACGCCGTTAGTCTGGCCTTAGAAAAGAGAGGACACGAAGTGGCTGTCATTTACGGCACTCTTCCCCCGACCACCAAAATAATGCAAACCAAGAAATTTAATGACCCGGAAGATAGGTGTAAGGTATTAGTGGCTACCGATGCCATTGGAATGGGTCTGAATCTGAGTCTCGGTCGCGTTATCTTCTATTCTTTGATAAAACCGACGCTCAATGAAAAGGGAGAAAAAGAAATGGATTTAATCACTACATCTCAAGCGCTGCAAATCGCAGGACGTGCCGGAAGGTTCGGCACTCAGTTCTCTCAGGGATACACCACTACATTCAGAAGCGAAGACTTGCCTCTTCTAAAAGACCTTCTCTCACGTGCCGTCGACCCGATAGAAGCGGCGGGACTTCACCCGACGGCGGATCAAATTGAATTATTTGCGTACCATTTGCCGAACGCAACCCTTTCTAATCTGATCGATATATTCGTGAGTCTGTGTCAGGTCGACACCAGTAACTACTTTATGTGTGATATCGAGGGCTTTAAGTTTTTGGCGGAGATGATCCAGCACGTCCCACTACCACTCAGAGCCAGATATGTGTTCTGTTGTGCGCCAATTAACACAAAATTCGTGTTCGTCTGTACAATGTTTCTGAAGTTCGCGCGACAGTACTCTAACAATCAGCCGATGACTCTCGACTGGTTGTGTCGACAAATCGGTTGGCCCTTTGCTATCCCTAAGAATATCGTCGAATTGGCTCATTTGGAGTCAGTTTTCGATGTCTTAGACCTATATCTTTGGTTGAGTTACAGATTCACTGATTTGTTTCCCGATTCGGAATTAGTCAGAGATATGCAGAAAGAGTTGGATTCAATTATATTGAATGGAGTCATAAATATCATTAAACTATTGAAGGCCTCTGAAACCCATACCTCATATTCATTACCCGACACCACTGAGAATGAAGTGATTCCCAGATCTAAGAACAGAGATATGAATCAAATACTTTCTGCCACTTATGACGAAGACATCAAAGAATTGCAAAAACTAACCAAAAAGTCAAATATCAATGACTTTGTGTTAAATAAATCCAATAAAACTAAGAAAAAGGGTTCGACACCAGACATCTCATTAGGCCATCAACTAATCAAAAAAGGACTTCTCACTAATGAACTGTTGGCCAGACTTCAGGAGGAATGGACTCATAATATAAAGAATTCAAAACCAAATCCAACAAAAAAGGGAAAGAAATAGTCATTATATCGAAATAAATTGTTTTACTTTTTTTTAGAGTACAATATATTTTAGACAACATTTAGAAGAATTGTAAATAAAATTAAGTCTTTTCAGACTATAGTTAGCAATGCTTTCAATCGATTGTTTGTAAAACAATTCAATTATTAATTGTGAGACTCAATGAGACCAACAAAGAGAGCCTATGGCAAGAGGTTAGCCATTGGGACCATTGGCTATCACTGATATCACTAATTGGCTCAGACTATTGGACTCAACACAAGTCTCTTTGTTTCTTATGGCAGACAAAATAAATGTGACTCAATATCACAAACAAAGACCACTCCAATCAATGATTGAGTCGTTTGTGTTTATAACCTGTGACTCATTGAAAGGTCAAATAGAGATGAATTGAGATAAACAAATCAGTTTAATTCATCTGTCATTTAGTGAGAGGAAGAATAGGCGCTCTATTCCTACAAATCTAACGTATTTTAAGCCCTTTAACGGCATTTAATTTTTGGCGCAAAATCCCGCCAAAAGTCAGAGCACTTCAACAGGTTTTAAATGCAATGATATTCACTATTTTCGTGATTATATCGCTTATGGTTTACATTCAAACTTCAAACAATAATTCTTTGATTCAATTTTCTCATTAAATCATTTAAATCACAATTAAATAAACAAAAATAACAGAATTTAAAGTTAAAAACCATTTAAAGTTCTAATTATTGAATAACGTAAAGATTTTTAGGGAAACCCTTTCCCTCCAGTGTTAACATCAGACATATTTGGTTCAATTCAAAGACGTTTTTATTGGAAAATATTTTCCAGAACTTTAAATGAAATGAAGGGAAATAACACATTTTGGGCTCTTTTTCTACGACTAACAAAAGAATGCGTCCAATTGTGAGCACATGTTTTCCTATGTCTGTCGAGGAAAGGGTCCAAAAAGAGGGTTTCCGAGGAAGAGATGTATTTGGAGTGGAAGTGAAACACTTGTGACGAGTTTCGCGCCTTTAGACCAGTCTTTGAGCCAAAGCTATGAATGAATGCAATGAATGATATTATGATATGATATGTCTGTCAACTAATTAATTGCTTTCTCTTTAAAACAATAATATTTTTAAATCAAATATATATTTAAATCGGTTTTAAACCAATCGTTTGACTCATTTCTTCTCAATATTGTTATACAAAATGGGAATGAAAAACAACGACACCGAAGAAGAGCTGAAAAAGCGTTTTAAAGACTTGTGTTCTGATCTGAATTTGGACAAAACGAGTGCCGACGAGGCCTGGACCTCATACCAGCGCATTGGTATCAACTATACTCTTGAGGTAACACTTTTTCACTTATTTTGTTTGCAATTTTTCGGCCCCTCTTTGGCCAAAATATTCAATGAGTGAAGAACTGAAGCGAGCATTCAGTCCATTAAATGACTCAATATTTCGATGAATTATCATTTAAACGGATGTATTGTCCAAAAGGGAGATCAACTCCATTGGCTGTCGTGTGCCGTTTACGTGGCCTGTCGTAAATGTGTCACTCAGACCGTCGGCAAAATGATCAAAATTGAGGGCAATTTAGTTTCGTTGACTCGTTTGCTCCGTTCCTGTAAACTGAGGTCAGTTCCAATTCTCCATTTTCTAGAATTCCAATTGAAATACCGGTTCTTTGCCTACCATTCGATAGTTTGGTCCAATTCTTCAGCAAAATGAAGAAATGGTCAGATATGGCGAACCTGTCGGCAGAAATGCGGCAAAAAGTGGATCACTTGGAGCGCAACTTCAATGTCTCGACAGTTATCTTCAAAAAATACAAACCTATCTTTGAACACGTCTTCAAAGACCCCTCCCTTGTGGTCAGCAAACAGTCCAAAAATAGGAAACAAAGGTAACCTTCGATTGAATTAATTGAAAATTTGTTTAATTTCTGATCGAATTGTGTTTAACCGGACAACAGTCGAAAGCAATCGATCTCTTCTTCGGATATCTTCTCGTTTTGTTGGACTCTTTTCATTCACATTAAGTCGAATTTCCCTCAAATAAGCGATGATTTGGTTAATTCCCATCACTTATTGCTCGCGTCTATTGACTATTGCTTTTCAAATGCATTACTTCTGGAGAACTCAAACGAATTGCTTAATTCGGACTTCTGTGGTATGTCTTCTGTTAGGTTCAAGTGTTTCTGATTCCTAATTGGGTTATATCTCTCTGAAGGACTGACCAATGAGAAGGAGGTCTGTATTATTCAAGTTCTTTGCGATAAATTCGACGGCATTTCAGTGGAGGCGAAGACCATAAAAAAGCATTGGTTTGAACCCGCAATCAAACGGATGACTGAAAAGGACATTCTTAGGGCCAAAAATGGAATATTCGATGTCTCTAATTATGAGAACAATTAGTGAGTTGTCTTCACTCTTGCCTTCAATGGATGACTAATGTCTTGAATTACAGCAAACATATAATGAAAGAATACGATCAGTTCGTCCTAACCATTGGTGACTTCGATGAACGCATTTTCCTCAGTGAAAGTGCTTCGGAAGAGTTGGGAACTCCTCAGTCGAACACTGAAGACTTGACAGAACTAATACAGAGCCGACAGGACAGCAGATATGGAGAACAAAGCAATTGTTTGCTGCCAACCACTCCATTGACAAACCGGCAATACCTGAGCAATCGGGTGAATATGGTTCCGATGACTCCCATATCCAGCGCTACAAATAGCGTGAGTCGACTCCATTCGATTCTTTTGGAGCGTAGGGCAGAACCCAACGAATCGCTGGAATCGCTTTTCAAACAATGCATTCGAAATCCAAAACAAAAGATTCAAAACTTATTGAAAGCAATGAGCGATCGGTTTCTTAATGCATACAATTATGAAATGCATTCTTCATCTCCGGCTTCACAAATGATGTCCAGTAGTGAAGAGAAGCCATCGTCGCCCCCACCCAACGCACAAAATGATGATTTCGCCAAAAAACGGCTGAAATTTGGAATTAGTTTTTATTACAAGTCTTTGGAAAACATTCTTTTGAGTGAAAAGAAGAGAATTCCTTCTGAAAAATGGGTCGAAAGTCTGACCACAATTCTAGAGAAGGATTCATTCCATACCTCTCTGTTCGGCTGTTCCCTTGAAATCGTTTTGTTTTCGTATAACTCAAAGCAAACCTTTCCCTGGATTCTGGATATCTTTTCAGAGGGAACTGATGTTCGTTTACATGCGTTCCACTTCTATAAAGTGATTGAACCCATTATAAGAGAAGAGGAGGGGCTCTCCAGAGATGTCGTTAAACATCTCAACTCTATTGAAGAGAAGATATTAGAGAGTATGGCCTGGAAATCAGATTCACCCCTTTGGGAGGCTATTCGGGGCACTGGTTCTGCTCGAACTTATGTTCCCTCCTGTGTTGAGGTTTCCCTTCCAATGAACAACAGTGGGAACACCCCTTCAGTCTTCAATTCTCCCGTTTCTCATCTCAAAAAACACGAGAATCAGTCGACTTCTTCAATAACTGAAAGATTCAGTTCTCCCTTCAAAAGTTCAGCCAAAAGACAACTCTTTGGGACCACGAAAACTGATTCTCCGTCTACTTCTGTGGGTGGAGCCCAACAGCAGCAGCAGCAGCAGCAGCAGCAAGGACAAATTGTCCAAATGATGATTCCAAGTGAGTTATTTTCCAAATGATTTCTAATCACATTCTAATCATTTGGATATTTAGCCCGAATAGGAAACGGAGAGATTCAGTACATTCAGGTGCCGGCCATTCAGTTGACAGCACTCCCTCAACAAAATCAAAGCGAAGCCTCGGTCACCGAAAATGTGAAACCAGTTAAGACGGGTCCAATTGGTTTGTTTTTCCGAAAGGTTTGTCCCAAACATTGATTGGTTTGTGTATAACCAGAATAACCACTTTTTGCCCACTCTTTCCAACTCAAGGTCTATACAATGGCTGGACTCAGATTAAGAGATTTATGCGATCGGCTCAACATCACTGAGGATGACATCCGTCGCAAGATATGGACCTGTTTTGAGCACTCACTCAGACAACACACAGATCTCATGCGTGACCGCCATTTGGATCAGATAATTATGTGTGCCTTTTATGCCATCTGTAAAGTGACAAAACAGAGTCAAACCTTTCAAGACATTATGCGGTGTTATCGACTCCAACCCCAGGCGGCCAGTCATGTCAGTTATACCTAACCCTCGAATCTAACCTTTTATTTAAATATTTTATCCATACTTTAGGTCTATAGAAGTGTTTTAATGAACTCTATTAGAAGGCGTCGTAATTCTGGAAGCAGTGACACGAGCCGTAACTCAGGCTCGAGTTCACCCCTAATGCCTGAGGTTTCGATTCGATCTTCGAGTACTCTTCCAGTGCCGCACCCCAATAGTCAACCCCCGACCCCAACGCGCGTCGCTGGCACTGGCACTCAGTTCGAGTTCGAAGAGCGCGGAGACGTCATTATGTTTTACAACAGCGTATATCTGCCCGAACTCACTGTCAAATACATAATGAAATTCGCGCCAAACATTTCGGTTTGTTCTCATTTCAACCCCTTTTCCCTTCAAATCTAATGTTTGTATTCACAACAGGAGTCTCCCCCTCTTTCTCCTTTGCCTCGACTCAACGCAAATCCGATGTCTCCTTATCGAAGAGTTTCGCACCGGTTTTCTCTTTATATCTCTCCTCTGAAGACCGCAAACTTCCCGCCGTCGCCGAACCGGCCCATGTCTTACCGGTTCCAAAGCAGTCCGGCTAAAGATTTGCGGGCCATCAACAATATGATGAGAAGTGGTCCCTCTCCTCAGAGAGTTAGCAAAAGAATACTTCAGGACGACCTCGAAAGCGAGAACTCGCCCACCAAAAGGCAGTGCACCGACACTATGAACCGTAAGCTTCGAGATGTTGTCTCTGAACGCCAGAGCTTCGAATCTAACGGATCTCTGACTAATGGCAACGGAAGTATTGGCTCCGAATAGCTCTGAGGACTCACCGTTCAGATCATGTCTTTTCATTGAATATGACTTTCAATCAGTTAATTGAAAAACTTCTAAACAAATAGTAATCTCTTATTAGTTCATAAATTTATAATTCGTTTCAGACATGAGTTTTATCTCAGATTTTAGTATAGCTTTCGATCATGACTTCAATTATTTAATTCTGTTTTTGATTAATAATATTATTCATCAAATTATAAGTAAATATAATTTCCTTTAAATAATAAATTCTAATATGATTTCGATTCAAACATTTATTCAACAAATCACTGGATTTGTATTAAACGGTCCGAAAATGTCATTAGATTTGCACCGAATCCATATGTTATACGTTTTGTTAGCCTTCGAAACAAACGACAACTGATTTCCAGACAATATCGACGACTTGGCTGTGTTTGAGTCAACGTCTTGTAAGAGCACTTCATAACTGACTTTCAAATGGTTTTCCATATATTCCAAATTCCAGGGCTTTTCCCAAACAATTGTAACGAACAGTTCGTCGTTTACTTCAATTTTCTCGCAGCTCAGGTTCATCACAACTCCCGGCTCTATATTTCTAGTCTCGATTATTAAAGGCTCTGAAGACTGGTTTAGAGCCCTTTCCAAGACTGGAGCAAAACTGCTGATATCTACAATTGAATCGGAATATATTCGGTACAACCAATAGGGGTTATCACAGCAGAGGTGTTGTGGGACATCATCATTATTAGAGAGAATGGCATTTCTTCGCTCTTCATTCAAGTCTTGAATTCCTCCAAATTCTTTGGGGTATTCGCTGTGAGTGAAACTGTTGTTTGACAATAAATTCTTCCAATAAAAGTAGTGAACACCCATTCCTTTCAATTGAGTCAATGTTCTATAAGGAGTGACATAATCCGGATTAATTGCATACGGAAACAGTTCTATTAAACTGGAACCGGGTTTCAGAAACTGTGATAACATAAGTCCTGAGCCGTGAATACCTATTAATAATTGAGAGCAAAACACTTTTTCAATAATATCTTCGAAATTATTCTCAAAATTTTCAATTCTAATGACTTTTAATTTTGAAAAATTAGAGATGAATTGAATCAGAATTTCTTCGTTAAGTATTTTTCGATTCATTTGACGAGAGATGAAAATTATATGATTTGTGACACACTTTGGATCAGATATCACTTCTTTGTTAAACTTTCGAATTGTTTTTGAAATGAGTTCCGTTTCTTCCTCCGATCTATTGATAAATGTTTGCGGTTTTCGAAAACCATAGTCATAGAAAGTACTTGATTTGGACAGACCTACCACTGACTCTTCCATACAATAAATGGTATTTTCATGTAATTCATTGGTTGTAAACGATTTCGGAAAAATGTTTTCAAAAATATTCCGATCGAAAGGTTTGTGAAACGATTGCATATATTTGTCGAATAGAAAAATAGAATCGATTTGTTTGGAACCGATTTGTTTAAGAGTGAAATATAAAGGGATGACATCGTCGTGAAAGTAATGCATCAAATTGTCGGGTTTGAAGCGACTCATTATAAATGTCTTTCCTTTCAATGACTCGATTTTGTATATTTTGCTCAAATTTTTTAAAGAATTGAAAGGAATTTCAACGAAATTGAAATAATACTGATTGTGGTCACTGACTGACGACAGTTCCACTAAAGCCGGACTGAACCGATCCAATGGCAGACCGGCTTTAATGGACAGATCATCTGAAAGAAAGACGAAATCATTGGTGTCTTTCTTGAAGCAGAGGTTTGTGAAACGACAGCGCCTTTCGCTCAGTTTTGAACCCAAACACCAAACAGAAGAATATCTGAAATAAGAGTCCATTAAATAGACAAAAGTCTGGGCACTGATCTGACTCTGATCTGGTGCTCAATGTTTGTTATATTAATAAAATTTTGCCGACCTCTAAATGTGCATGCTAATTGTGCTAATTGTAGTACCCTAACTATACATTATTTTTGTAATTTAATGATCTAGCTATTTTTCGAGAAACAAACGCGTTTAGTTTTATTTGATTGAATGACCAAGTACAACTATAAATGTAAGATTTATGGAATCAAATGATTTATTGGTATAATAAATATCGGGTTCTTCAGACTTTACAATAAACTGAATCATTTTAATCATAAATTATAGTTCAGTTAATGACTAAACAAATTGATTTGAATATTAATTCGATTAAATATTTATATTAATTCATACCTAATATCGAATGTATAGTCAGTTGAGTTCAAAACAAATGTATTTATAGTTAAACCAAAATATTTGAATACAATATAAGAGAATAAAACGACAGAAAATATTTCGGTTAAAATAAACTTATAATTCATTGAATAATAATTTAATTTTGTTTTTAAAGCAAAAACTATTCCCACAATTAATTCAAAAGTTGACACTCAATAAGAAAAAGCACTCATAAAAAGGAAGGGCTTATTATTGAGACTATTATAGTGAACTGAAGCGCGTCTTTCGATTCAAGTTTTTACTGAAAATCTGTACAAAATTTATACTAAAATCTATGGAATTATTATAAATGAGATAATAATTAACTAAATTTTAATCAAAAGAAACCGAATTAAATGACTTAATGGAAGAGTAAAGATATTTCATTCAGAAAATTCATGGCCTGAGCGTAGGGCAGGTATGCGATACAGGGGTCCACTAAATCTGTTTCGAGGGGACAGTCTTGCAATTTGTTTTTAATTTGAGAATAGGCTGTACCGAAGAAGTTGTAGCCATTGTTTAAAGAGTTAATGGGAGGTATACCACAAGCCAAGGCCTGTCCGGGTTTGTTGTGGTCGGGAGTGATCAGAATGAGTGGCAAACGAATGCTTTTTTTGCTCTTAGGATTGGTGGCCACCAATGCGTGTAATACGTATTGAGACAAAAGGTTTAGAGAACCCGAATGACAGAAAAGACTTGCGTCGGGAGTACTCTCCGGAATGATTGTATACCACAAGACATCATTGAGAAGATGGATGAGTCGGGCGTCGACTATGATCTGAACCTGTTTTAGAATAGCTGAGAGTTGAAGTTTCGCCAAATCTAAGCCCTTTCCCAGTAATTCGATATTATTGGCCGATAAACAGTCGATGGCATCGAAAAACTTTTGTGTCTGTCGTTTGTCGCGATCGGCGGACTCGAGGAGGGCCCGGGCCCCCAGCGCCACATCATTACAATTGTATTTATGTTTGAAACCGCGGTTTGCAGTGAAGGAGTGACCGATTATTTGCTGCAATTGGTATTTGGAACTCAAGTCTTCAATCCATTGCTTGATATTATTTCTGAGCTCCAAATCCATTGAAGAGAACTTTTGTTTGCATTGAGTGAGAGGTAGTCCCAGTTCTGCGAGAAAAGCGAGAAGTCGTTTGTGTCCCCGAAGTTTCCAAATCTTGAATTTGGAGGAGACATACATTGTGTGCCGCAGACTCTCATAGAGACTCCAATGACGGTATAGACACAGCTTTAAGTCTTTTTCATAGTTTATTGTAAGGAAGTTGTTGTTCGTCACCACATTCTGATCACTGTTTGTGGTTATGCTGTTCAGAGCGATAGAAGGCTCGCCTCTTATATTCTTGAGCCGAGTGATGGCTTCCCTAATGTATTGGTATTGTTGACTAAACTTTGTTTCGTTGATCTTTCCGTTAATCATCTGATCGGAAACACCAATGATTGCGAACCACAACAACTCGTTATTATCTTTTGATAGTTTCCACGAGAGATCAAACATTAGAAGAGCTGAAGAATACGAATAATATGTGAACTGAGAGTAATTGAAAATGGATTCTCTCCTCTTCTCTTCCCATCTCTTTTTGGTTTCTCTCCTTTTGAGCCGTTCTAAAGACAATTGACTGATATCGATGTCATCGTCGTCTTCATCGGACTCCCAGAACAGGTCTTCATAATTGGGTATCTTTTTGGTCTCGCCGTCAACTGAATTAAGTCCAGTAATAGTTGTGATAATAGAGACCTGTTTGTCGTGATATGCGTTATACACATCTATTGGTCTTCGAGTGTCACAAATAAAGATCCGGACATCGGGTTCAGGACTTAGCAGTTCCAAGACATCGAAAGTGAGGCCAATATTAATGAGTAAAATAACTTTAATGCCGTCCGAATGGTCTCTAAATGAGCGCAACAGCTCTGGTTTGTCACTAATTGGGATAATTGTGTGTTGGATGTGATCACATTCCAAGAGGTACTGAAGAATTCTTGTCGAACAGATTGAGTCCAAGTCATAGGAGGCGTACACCAAAAGACGGCTTCGACTCGATATCAGAAACTCATAAAACTCTTTCTTAGAATCTTTTACAAACATTTTTTGATTTTCTTATAAATTAGTTTCATTTAATTGAATACATATTTAATAAATTGAATAAATAGAGTGAATAATAGGTATAATAGTTATGAGAAGACAAGTCTCAGACAACAGACATATGACTAAAAGCGCCAAAAAGTTTGACAAACGGTTCAACTCTTGAATACAATTGAAGGGAAAATCACTTAATTTACAAACGATTTCTTCCATACATTGGCTTCAGTTCACAAGAGTTCACAACTTTTTCTACAGAACTTAATTACTAATTATTTGATTATTAATTCAATAGTCATTAACTATTACTAATTCTATCCAAAAAACTTTTATTGTTTAGTAACTTAACTCTAGTTTAATTTATTAGTCAATCAATTCATTAGCAAGGTGAGCTAAATGTCACAACAACTCATCACTGTGCATATTGTATAGAGCCTAGTCATCAAGTCAATGAAACTAGACTTTCATAGCATTTTATTCTTATTAAAGTAATCTAGTTATTTAGTGGAAGGATTCTTCACCAGCGAAGCGTCGAATTTTCAGCTAAAAATTTCGCCGTTTTTCCGTTAAATTCGGTTATTTTCGGCTTAATTTGGTTTAAATTATCCTAAATTCAGTTTGAATCGATCTTTTCAATCAAATTACCCAACTTTACCGAAAAAATTTGCTGTTGCGGGTGCTAAAGAGGCTTTTCCAAATTTTTCGATGACAGGAGCGGTTTGGGCTGACCCCCTTGATGAGCTCTGGATTTGATCTTGATAAACTCATCGAATCTAAGAAATTAGAACTTTCTGTGAAGAATATAATAAAAATTCAATTTTGCACTTTATATCGGTTTGAGTTATTTGGCTATAATTGTAGTTTAGTATGAATTAGCAAGACACTATTCGAGTCTCTATTCCCACACATATAACCAAATTTTATTTTCACACCTGAATTGTTCTAACATTTGAATGACATCAAAATATGGCAATTCTTGGAAATTATCGCAAATTATGAGAATATAATTTATGACACAATTTATTGACTTAAATGAGTCGAACCCTATTCATAAACTGTTCTCATCTCCCAATTGGACCCAATCTGGAGTAAGTCCATTCAATTTGAACAAACAAATTAATATTACTTATTAGCTACTAATACCTTGATCAATCTTTTGAAAACATATTCATTAGATTAACGAATGCTTTCGTTTCATTTTTCTCAATAATTATTATTCGAATAATTCATAGATTTTAATCCATAGTTAGATAAAAGAAAGGATGTCTTCGTCTCAAAGCCAGAAAAGAGGCCGAAATTCCAAAATTTCGACCTCAGGGGATCGCTAGGCTCACCTAGCTCATGACTGATAAGGGGATTGATATAAGAGAAAGATGCTTGGTGAATTCATTTGAGGGTATAATTTGCCAAAAAAAAATCTCCTCCTATATCGGGATTTTTTAAATTAACTTTAATAGAAAATAATTGCTTTTAAAATAATATCGATATTTAAGAATAGAAATTAAGATTCAAAATGATTCCTTTCAAATTAGCTTGGTTCATTTTATATAAGTCGGCTTAAGATTATTTAAGATTTAAATAAATTGAATTCACTTTTATTTGATATAATGGATTCTAAAATGAGAGAATGGCCATGTACATGTATTTACATGTATGTACCATGGTCATTGATTAATATTATTGAAAAGTTTATTGAAGTCAAGAATATTTTGTTCATTGAGTGAACCCATTATTGATGAATGAGTTTTATTGGCATTGAATGGCATTAATGGCAATGAATGGACTCAAATATTTTCATATAATGTATTCTCTGAATGAATGTGTGGTTTAAAAGTCTGACACAATGTTTGCGTTATTTCAATATTTTGTTATGAAGTCATTCATTAATTTAATTCTTTGAGAGACAAATGGATTTCAAAGACATTCTCGTCTGTCATCAGTTAAATTATGAGCCATTCTTTTGATCTTTAAATTGATTAGATTTTTGAATTTCAATCGATTGAAGTATTTGTTAAAAATGGTCCCAATTTTAAAGTGCCTTTAATTCTGTTTCTCATTTAATCCAATTTTAAGTGATTTTAATTAAAACTAAATGTCATTAGAGAGAAGTGAATTCCCTTTTCTAAGGCCATGTCTTCGCATGAAATCAAACAGAAGTTAACGGAATCGGAACTGATTTCTATTGATTCGGTATTTAATGAATGAATTATTGAATTTGAGTAAAATATTGTGTTTTGAAGGAAACGACTTTAAGTGAAATGAAGTGTTTGCGGACCGAAGAGGCGGCTCAACAGCCCTTTGAAGAGGTCTGCGCTCGACTCCAATCAGATCTGAGGAATGGCTTGTCGTGGAACGACTCTGAAGACCGGCTCAAGATTTTTGGTTACAATGAGTTGGAAGTGAAACAAGAAGAGCCTCTGTGGAGGAAATACATCGACCAGTTTAAGAACCCGTTAATTATTTTGCTATTAGTGTCGGCTTTTGTCAGTATTTGTATGCAACAGTTCGACGACGCCTTCAGTATTACAGCTGTCAGTTCTCATCCCATTCCCAACTCCTCTCAATCGATCCCTTTTTAATTGTCTTGTTTTGTAGGCCATAATAATCGTAGTGACCGTTGCCTTCGTTCAAGAATACCGGTCAGAGAAGTCATTAGAAGAACTGAATAAATTGGTTCCACCCGTTTGTAATTGTCTTCGCGATGGGAATCCCGAAACATTTTTAGGCCGACTTCTAGTTCCCGGAGATATTGTTTTATTAACCACAGGAGACAGAGTTCCGGCAGATCTCAGACTCTTTGAAGCGGTTGACCTCTCCATAGATGAAAGCAGTTTTACCGGTGAAACAGAGCCGTCCCTTAAGACTACTTATCCGAAAAACAAAACGGACTGCGTTTCCGATCGGCGTAACATTGCGTTTATGGGTACTCTCGTCCGTTGCGGGAATGGAAGGGGTATTGTCATCAATACGGGCCTCAGATCCGAGTTCGGAGAGATTTTCAAAATGATGGAGTCAGAGGAGGCGCCCAAAACTCCGCTCCAGAAGAGTATGGACGCATTGGGCAAACAATTGTCTTTCTATTCATTTGGGATAATTGCAATGATTATGATTTTGGGTTGGGTCCAGGGCCGACCCATTCTCGAAATGTTCAATATTGGAGTCAGTCTAGCGGTTGCAGCAATTCCTGAGGGACTTCCAATTGTAGTGACAGTTACTTTGGCTTTGGGTGTAATGCGAATGGCGAAGAGGAAGGCAGTGGTCAAGAGATTGCCCACTGTGGAGACCTTGGGCTGCGTTAATGTGATTTGTTCTGACAAAACGGGAACTCTCACTAAGAATGAGATGACTGTCACAGCGGTCGTCACTTCAGAGATGTTTCGGGCGGACGTCAGTGGTGTCGGATATAACTCAAACGGACAAATCCTTTTGAGCGAAGACACCGATTCCTATAAGAGACAAATTGATTCCATGAAGAGATTGTTAGAAGTGGGCTGTGTGTGCAATAACGCCGATATAACTGGTGGTCAGCTTCGGGGTCAACCTACTGAAGGGGCTCTTATCGCAGCCGCAAACAAATTAGATTTGTTTGGCGTCAGAGAAAAATACATTCGTTTACAGGAACTCCCATTTTCTTCTGACCAGAAAGTGATGGCAGTTAAGTGTGTCCTTAAATTCGGGCCCAAAAGTGATGAGAGGTTTTACGTGAAGGGAGCCATAGAAAAGGTTCTCAATCTGTGCACTAAATACGCGAACAATGATATCATATCAGACCTGACTATTGACCGCCAAAACCAATACTTAAGTGAAGCCAATTATTTGGGTCGCAAAGGACTCAGAGGTTCGACGACTTATATATTGCTTTTGTTTGACATCTATTTCATTCAGTGCTGGCCTTCGCTTACGGAACCAAATTGGATGACCTCTGCTTTGTTGGAATCGTTGGTATTTTAGATCCTCCCCGACCCGGAGTCAGAGATGCCATTCGAACTCTACAGTCGAGTGGTGTGAGCGTCAAAATGTTGACCGGAGATGCGAAGGACACCGCCTGTGCTATCGGTTTGTCTCATATTGTTTTGAATAATTGAATGATTGAATACTTCAATAGCCACTCGACTTGGATTATACGCTACGGGAACCACTGCTCTTTCCGGGGAAGAAATCGATTTAATGGACGAACATTTATTTGCGAAGAGAATCCCTTCGGTTACTGTCTTCTATCGGGTGGGACCGGCGCACAAACTTAGAATAGTTAAAGCCTTACAAACAAATGGGTCTGTCGTTGGGATGACCGGCGATGGTGTCAATGATGGCGTCGCACTTAAGAAGGCAGACATCGGAATAGCAATGGGAAGGAATGGAACCGATGTCTGTAAAGAAGCCGCAGATATGATACTTATTGACGACGACTTCTTCACTATTATGTAAATAAATGTTTTCTCATTTTATGGCTGAAAATATTGAAAAATCTTTTTGATTGACCAAAAGGTCTGCCATTGAAGAAGGAAAGGGAATATTTTACAACATAAGGAATTTCGTTCGTTTCCAACTCTCGACGTAAGTCTTGAAATATGTATTGAATTGTGAGCTAATAATTGGTTCCATTAATTAGAAGTATAGCCGCTCTTTCACTGATAGCCTTTTCGACTCTTATGCATATTCCCAACCCTTTGAATGCGATGCAAATCTTGTGGATCAACATAATAATGGACGGCCCCCCGGCTCAGAGTTTGGGTGTGGAGCCGGTGGATCACGACATACTTAGCCAACCGCCCCGTAATGTAAAGGAGCCGATGATTACCAGAGAACTCATTACAAATGTATTGATTTCGGCCTCAATTATAATCACCGGAACTTTATTCGTATTTATTGACGAAGTATTGAATCATTTTTTAGATTTGAAAATTCAAAACAAATATTCTTTCAGATGAGCGACAAAGTGGTGACTCCGAGGGACACCACAATGACGTTCACCTGTTTTGTCTTCTTTGATATGTTTAACGCATTGAGCTGTAGATCACAGGTTTGCCAAAACACTATTTACCATGGTAAAAACATTTATTAAATGTATTAAAAATGGATTTCAGATCAAATCTGTGGTGAATATCGGCTTTTTTACAAATAAGCCGTTCATTATATCAGTGACCGCTTCACTCATTTGTCAAATGTTTGTAATATATTTGCCTCCACTTCAAAAAATCTTTGTTACCGAAGCCCTTTCTATTGGTGACCTCCTGTTCCTCGTTTGCATCACTTCTTCGGTATTTATTGTCTCTGAACTGAAAAAACTTTGGACTCGAAGAGCGATCCGAAGAGAAAAACTAAATCAAGTCTATCAGAAATATATGGTTTAATGCATTAAATATTTAAATCACTGTTAAAAATACTTTTGATTTCTCACATTAATTAAGAGTTGTTTTCAATGAAAAGGTTTTATAAAATTTTTCTATTAAATGATTTAACGAATTATAAAATATTATAAAATTTCGAAATTAGTTTCAAAAACATATGAAAACGAATACAAAATAAGTTTCGATTGAATTTATGACAGTTTTGAGCAAAATATGAATCAATTCCTCAAATAAGACATTTCCGGGTCGACTACTGAGAGAACCCCTCCCACCAAATGAATACTTCCAGTGACCAAAACATGAACGGGAAGTGCCCTCTCTTTCTGAGTTTTATCGTTTATAAATTTAATGGCCTCCGAAATAGAGGACAGTTTGACAACTATTGCTCTGTCATTGTTTTTTGCCCAAATCTTGGCGTTGTTGGCACAGACATCCTTTTCTTTCTGAGTGGTTACCGTGAAATTGCTATTATCAGAGGTCATGTCTTTATTGTCAGAGACTCTGTTGGGGCAGAAGATCCCGATATCGAATTTGTTGTCCAAAGCCTTAATCAAACGCTCTGTTTGTCGATCACCGGTGCAGTTGAATATCAAAACTCTGACCAATCGGCCGGAGGTCAACAGTTTTTGTGATTCTTCTGCAAACCATTTGGAACAGTTCTGTAATGACTCATAAGTGTGAGCGCCGTCTAAAAAGTAAATGATATTGTTTTTCCGGAATATTTGACACCTTCCCGGCCATAAGCACTTTGACAGTCCAGTTATCAATTGTCGGCTCAATGGGAATACATCGGCAAAGGTTCCGTCTTTTGTTATAAGAGAAGAGGTTTGATATTTATTGTTCACCATTTTATTGATCCAAAAGCGAGTCAACTGAAGAGCTAACGACGCGTTCGCTTTTTGGACTTCGCCTGAAAACAGTTTATTGGAAATAAGAATACTTCAGATTTGATATAAAGATAATGAGATAAAGAGGAAAAACATCCGCAGATATCAGATAACTGACAGACAATAGAATTCAATGAAAAACAAATAAAAATAACAAATAAAATGAAATCGAAGGCAACGGAAACAACACTTGAAAACACTTAATATTAACCTTTAATTCCGAGTTCGATGGGAACCGAATGTGGATATAATGAAAGCGAAGGGCAGACATACACAGAAATTATCAGTTCTTTAGCCCTGTTTTGCAACACTTTCATCGCTGATTCATTCTGTTCAACAGTGAAGGCCGGAACCGAGGGCTTGAAAATACCGGCCTTTTGCCACGCGATCTCTTCAATAGTATTGCCCAAAAGGGAGCAGTGGTCTAATCCTAATGAAGTTATTCCGGTCACTACCGGCTGCGGCACAACATTAGTGCAATCATAAAGTCCTCCGATTCCGACTTCGAGAACAGTTACGTCAACCTTCTCTTCGAGGAATACTTTGAAAGCCATAACAGTCATGAAATTGAAATACGGAGGCATTCCTGTGTCCTCCGCTTTGCGCCGTTCGATTGTCTTATAAACTGACCAAAAGTATTTTGCGAACTGCTTTTTAGACAACGGTTCGCCATTTATTCTGATTCTCTCTCTGGCGGCCACTAAATGCGGAGACGAATAAAAGCCTGTCTTATAGGATGAGTGACGTAAAATACTTTCAGCGAAAGCACAGGTCGAACCCTTCCCTTTAGTCCCCGAAACATGAATTACATTGAGTTGGTTGAGATCTGAAGGTTTGAGGTCTAACAGCGACAGAAAATAAATGGTTTTCTCCAATGATTGACAGGAATTGCTTCCCTTTTCCCTCCGAATTGAATTAGTGATCGTCTGAGCGTTGGTTTGCAATCCATTCAATGCTTTAATCGCTTCCTTATAACTAAAGTCATAACACTTTCCAATAAATAAATAAAATCAGTATTTGTTCTTAATTTAAGTCATAATAACATTTTCCCTAAATTTGAATACAATTGGTTCCCATTAATAGATATAAAAATGTATAATTGGAATGAGAGAATGGCAAAATGACATTGCTCATAAACTAATTTTAATGCATTGGAGGAAAAGAAAAACAGAAATGAGTACAAAAAATATGTTTAAAATGTGGATAAGTTTGAGAAAAAACATTGACATTTTGACAATGACATATGATCATGCTAAACTATCAAAATAGTTTCAAACAAAAGTTAAACAAATGATAATTTTAGTGAAATTTGATAGCAATTTGAGTTTCAGTAATTGAGAGGAATATCCGACTTATAGCCAATCAATGCATTTAATGGACACTAACTAAGTCGACACTAACTCCATATATAGCGACAATTGTCTCCAAATTATGATCTTTGGAGACAACTATCTTAATAAACATTAAATAAGACAAATAAGAGAAACAAAAGTTACTTCGCTTTTATCGTATGAATGGTTAGGAATGCCTTCGGAAACAGTGTGTGAGTGATGTCGAGTCCAAGTTTTGAAGTCTTTTTTAAAATCAGTGAAATCGAGTGAAACGCAAGAACTCATGACTGAGAGTTTGCTTGAAGTGAGTGTTTTTAAGACTTCTCCGGATTTATATAACGAATGAAACCTCAGATAGACTTTAATCATGTCCTTCAATAACAACCATAAAAGTGAAAAACGATTCGATGATAACAAATCTCAAACAAATTTCAAATCTTTCACTGCTTTTGAAACTTAATCTATTGAATAAACGACTCTTTTTTTGATCACTTGATTTATAAAATAAACAAATTTAAAGCAATAAATAAACTGTTTGTTTGAAAAAAAGCAAATCAAAGGAAGGAATCGCTAGACTTCCAGTTCATAGATATTCTCATTTCATTCGAGATAATCTCCAACCAAATGTTCAACTGAAGGATAGGACTGTTTTGAGAGACTCTTCTAAATTGTCTCACAATTTGTGTCTAACTTTTGTGTATTCAATACCTCTAAACAAACTTTTCAAAAGTGATTTAAATTGTTTTTCAATTTAAAGTGAAGTCAAATCTCTCTTTTTGATCAATTCCTTTAATTTGAAGTAGGTCATTTAGATATAGCCGTCTATGTAAATGAATAGATGAAGATATGAGAGGAGCTAAATTGTATATTATATAAATTATCATGGTAAGTTACATTCTTCATTCTTCGTTCGATTACATTTTTAAAACAAAGTATAGCTTATATTTATCTAAAAGATTACTAAATGCGGTATAAATTCAAATAAAAGGTTCCCGAATAGAGTCGGAAAATGTACTTAATTTGTCTTAAATTGCGATTAAGAGAAGTTTGAACTTTGAGTGACAACTCTTAAGTGGATTCCAATTATTAATCAATTGAAGAACGAAAACAAAACCTCATTATTACGAAACTCCACTCAACTGAATAATTAATTTAAGTTTCGTTTGAATTGCAAATGAAATTCATCTTCAGATCAAATCCAAGATAAATGTTATGGTAACATCAATTGTGCAAGATCATAGTTCAAGCAAATAAACATTGGACTCACGTGTCTCTGATGTGATTCTCCTAATGGGGGATACTTTCCATATATTTCAAGTGTTTTCCTTTCATTTTATCTCAAAATCAATTTTCTGAATTGTAATTCAATTTTCGCAATCAATGACTAATAAAAATTTCTTAGAAGTAGTCTTTAATCAAATCGATTTTAAGAGCATTTGAGCATTTGAGCATTTGAGCAAGGCACTTTATCACACTTTGTGAAACTTTTAAATCCAATAATTCTGGTCTGAAATGTCTGTGAGAGCCATCTCTTGAGGAACAAATAAAACCACAATTGAATAATATATGAGTCCATCCAATGAATAGATTTTATTGATTTAATTCAAAGCTTTGAATGGTTTTGATTCACAAAATTTAGTTTAATTCAAATATCAAACGTTTTGTTGGTTTCAATCAAATTGTTTGACAAAAGTCGTTAAATATGAGTCAATTCAACTTCGGGTCGGTTCCCACTTTGAATCCGAGCACAACCACCAGTGGCTTCTCATTCGGGCCGACGGCTAGCATTCAACCGACGGCTACTCTTCAACCCCTGAGTGCCACGACTTCGAGTGGATTCTCGTTCGGGACAAATGTGAATCCCTTGCAATCAACGACTTTAATGCCGAACCAAACGCTGACTCTGACCACTGCTTCGACGGCTGTCACACAAACCACTACACAACAGACAAATTGTTTTCATGGTTTGGGCGGCACTCAAACCACTGCCTCTGAGTCGAGCGCTGACCTCTCATTGAAAGCAAACAAAACCAACAAAGAGTTGTCTTTCATTCCTCCAGAAATGCTTCCATTAGTGGAAGCGTTGAAGCAGTTCGTCAAAGAACAGAAAGTGATTCGGGAGGAGAACTCTCAGCAAAGGTTTTCAATTCAGCCGATACTTGAAGTCGGCTCTGAAATAGAGGACAGCCTTCGACTGGTTTTACATAAAATAGAAGTCGATATTCAACGCAATTCTAAAGCAATCGATAATCTGAAGAAAGACACGAATAAGTTGTTGTCTTCGGCAGAAATGGCGTATCGAATATCTCGCGTCGATTTCATGCAAACGCCTTCCAGTTATACCATCGCTCAGAATAAATACATTAACGCCAGTACTCATCAATATTTCGTGGAAACCATCGATGGCTTTGAACTCCAAATGAATAGCTATTCCAAACAAATACAGGAATTGCGGACACATATCGAAAATATGAACAAACCGTACAGTTCTGAAGAGTTGCTCCAAATAATGCGTAAACAACACGAAACTCTCATCTCTTTGGCCGCCAAAGTCTATGCCATTCACGAAGACATCAATCAATTGCGACTAAATCTCAAAAATCAAACCAATTATAGCTCGAGATTAACCGAAACCCCAATTGAATCGAAAACCACTTCTGCTCAATCGATGCAATCTTTTGTGGGTCCGAACCCTTTTGCACTGACCGGAGATGAAAGCAAGAGCTTAGCCGAAAATATGCCTTCAAGTCAGGCGATCACTGGTTCTGGTGCTCCCTTTTCGTCAAATATCACATCGCCTTTAAATCCTTTGTCAACTCCTTCTTCTGTCCAATTCTCTGCCCCCATCTCAACAACCAATACGAGCCATTCCAGAGCCAAAAGATGGACCACTTCTTAAAGACTTCTAATCGATATCTTATCTATTCTTTCAATATTTGAATTGATTTTAAGGAAAATATTAAATAAATTTCAACCAAATTATGAGTTATTTTATTTTCTTTTGTGAAATCTAATGAATTAATGGAATAATTGGTTTAAGAGATAAGTCTTCTGATTGTTGTCTAAGAAAAGTGAAATTCTTGAGAAACGGCTTTAATTTCAATTCTGTATTTAGAGCTCAACTGAAGTTTGCAATTAGGAGTCGGCCCCCAATTCAAGTAAACAAACAATATTTGGCGCAAAACATCTCATGATTTGTCATTATTTTTGATTATCAGTTAATTGACAATTAAAGGGAGGAAAATGCCCCGGGAGATGATCACCTTGCAGTTGGGCCAATGCGGAAATCAAAGTAAATTTGTTTCTCATTTGAATTTTCGTTTCATTTATTGTTTTTAAATATTTTTTTAGTTGGCTTTGAATTTTGGAAGAAGTTATGCGCCGAACACGCCATCAATAATGAGGGTCTTTTAGAGCCGTTTGCAAAGGACACTGTTGGCGACCGAAGAGATGTCTTCTTCTATCAGGCGGACGACAATCACTACATTCCGCGGGCAGTTCTTCTGGATTTGGAGCCGCGGGTCATAAACTCAATAAAGAACAGTCCGTTCGCTAAACTATATAATCACGAAAACATATATCTGTCGAAAGGGGGCGGAGGGGCCGGAAATAATTGGGCGAAGGGCTATACCTGCGGTGAAAAGCTTAGCGAAGAAGTATTTGATATCATTGAACGCGAAGCCGAGGGCTCCGACTCTTTAGAAGGATTTGTTTTATGCCATTCTATTGCCGGCGGCACCGGTTCCGGAATGGGCTCATATATGTTGGAACGACTGAACGATCACTTCCCCAAAAAACTGATTCAAACGTATTCTGTATTTCCAAATCAGGAGGAAATGAGTGATGTTGTGGTACAGCCCTATAATTCATTGCTTACTCTGAAGCGATTGGCACTGAATGCCGACTGTGTTGTAGTTCTCGACAATACGGCTCTCAATCGGATTGCTGTCGATCGGCTCCACATAGCAAACCCGACCTTCACTCAAATCAATTCATTGGTCTCAACAATAATGTCGACCTCAACGGCAACCCTCAGATACCCGTCTTATATGAACAACGATCTGATAGGACTGATCGCACCTCTGATTCCGATGCCTCGGCTCCACTTCTTGATGACCGGATACACTCCTCTGACTACTGAAACCACAGATCACAGCGAAGTGGCGTCCGTTCGAAAGACTACAGTCTTGGATGTAATGCGACGTCTTTTGGATGAGAAGAATATGATGGTCTCCACTCTAATGCAGGCCCGCAATGCCGGCCACTGCTATATCTCGATTCTGAATATAATTCAAGGAGAGGTCGATCCGACACAAGTCAACAAAAGCCTAATGAGAATAAGAGAGGGAAAGAAAGCACAGTTTATTCCGTGGGGACCGGCAGGCATTCAAGTGGCGCTCTCTCGCAAATCGCCATACATTCAAACACCTCATCGCGTGTCCGGTCTTCTCATTGCAAACCACACCTCAATATCACACGTGAGTCCTCTTTGCCTGAAAAGCATTTATTAATTAATTGTTTCAGTTATTCGAGCGAACGATTCAACAATACGACAAACTCAGGAAAAGGGAGGCTTTTCTCGAACAGTTCCGCAAAGAAGATATGTTTAAAGACAATTTGGACGAATTGGACTCTTCTCGAGAAGTCGTTCAGGAGTTGGTCGACGAATATATTGCGGCCACAAAACCAGATTATCTTCAATGGCTTCAGAAGAAGAACTGAATTCTTATTAAACTTATTTAATCTCTAATTCTTTTATTGTTTTCCGATTTCTTATCAAATAATAAATTATTTGTAAATTTAACCGAAGTTTCGTTAAAAAAGTGATTTAATGACAACATTTGACGAATGGATTTCTTAAATACTGGACTCAATTCATTTGATTGCATTTTTTGGACCAATGAGTCGTTAATTATATAAAATAATTCGTTTGAAATCGATTTGAAGCGAAAGCATTAAATTTGATAAATAAAAGCAATTAATATACAAATAATACAATAATTTACAGACAATTATGAAAAATGACTTCAAGTTATTTCTGGTGTATCTGATTCAGGAACAGGTGATGGCGGCGGAGGATATGGATTATAGAAACTTCTTTCGGTAATTGAAGGCGATGGCGGCCCTCCGCTTAAGTCTGAAAAATAAAGACCACTTCTAGGAGTCGGTGGCGGCGGATATGGATCCGAGTCGTAACTGAGGTCAGCATTTGAGTTATCATAATAAGTATACTTAACGCTGGGCTCACTTTCTTCATACACTTCAGAAGTGCAGGGAGTGGGCGGCGGACCCCTCGTCCGCATCAGATGATAGCGTGAATTTGATGATATCTTTTTATGTCGATTCGGAAGAATGGCATTCCTCGAACTGCGAGAGTGAGCCACTGAAGAGCTTACACACGAACTGCTCCCGAAATTGCACTGAGACTGGTCTGTAACTGGACTCGGGGGAGGGTTTAGGGTTTCTTTAGGCCAATTATTCGCTGAGGAACTGGTAGACGACGCGCCCGTTATGTTGCGATCATACAACGGGTCATTCAATTGCAAGGGGTTGTGGACGAAATTGGCGATTGGAACGAGTTTTCCGATTGTGTTTTCACTACCGGAAAGAACTCCATTGGTTCGGACATCTGTTGTCGAAGTGAGAGGTCTCTGAGTACTCATAAGGAGATCATTTGTTGTGTACTCCTTGTCCTCATTGGTTAATGTTTTTCTTCGGCACTGATATGCGATAAACGAGAGAATAAATATCACGAAAACGGCGATCAAAATAACGACACTATATGTTGAACGGGGAGGGGTTTGAGTCGTCATCTCGAGAGGCATTCTATCCATTTTGTCGCGACAGCTCTTTTGACTCTCATCTGATCCATCACTACAGTCCTCCTTTTCATCGCAGACTTGTATCAGATTAAGACAATTGCCGCCTATTTTACACTTAAAGTTATCCAAACCACAGCACAACTCATCGGAACCATCGGCACAATCGGGTGTATTGTCACACAATAAGGTATTGTCCATACATTTTGGTTCTTCGCCACTAATTTTTGGACACGAGAACTGGGTTTCGGTACAGAGCGGACAATTGCTTTCATCTGATTTGTCCTCACACTCAGGCATTCCGTCGCAACGCCACACATTGGGAATGCAGTTTACTTTTCCACTGAGACACGCGAACTGATCCGGCGAACAGGTGGGAGGACTTATGCACGTCCGCTCGTCATTCGACAAAACAAGACCTTTAGGACATCCACAGCGACGACTGCTTTCGTTGTGAGCGATCAGACATATGTGAGAACAGCCCCCGTTTTCCGTCTGTAAAACAAGTTTTGATTATAAGATAGTGAACGAGGAGTTGAGACAATCTTAAGAATCAATTCCCAGAGACTATCATTTGATTGATTTCGGAAACATTTTAACAAATAATTGAACCCAAAGTCAAATCTGATTACTTTGAGTTTCGTTTTGTTTCGCAATATTTCAAGAGATGACTGAATGTTAGATAACTTACCAGACATGAGAGCGACGACATATTGGTATCCATTTTGGCCACAGATATAATGTCTGTCAAATGGGATATTCTGTTATAAACGGTCTGTTTTGCAGTCGAAGACAATTTGTTGATCCTTTCGATCACTTTCTGTTCCTTTTCGATCCAATACAAGAAATTCTCGTAAATAGCGATCGAAATCGGGTTCGAAACCGCTATTATTTCCCGACGATTCTCCCCCTCAAGAGAACTGCATTCTATTTTGCGGCCATTTTCGGCCCAAAACAAGAGATCACTGTCCATATCAACAGTAAGTGCAGAGACTTCGTCCAAATCGGTTTCAATTAAAGTTTTTCGCATTAAATTTAAAACAGAAATTCTCTCTATTTTTGGAGGACTGACGCCATTCACCCAAAATAGATAACTAAGAAATCAATTAAAATGAATTACAACGCAATCAAAATGAAAACCGAGTGAATTACCCTTTTTTGTAGTGAAGGGAAATACTTCGCGGTCTGTCCAAAGAATCGCTGAGAAGGGCTCCAATATGTCTACCGTCTAATCGAGTGATGTTTATGGAGTTGGTGTGACTGCACGACCAGTATAGTAGTCGTGAATATGGATCCAACTCTAAATCGAACGGCGCGTTCAAGTCATGAGGATTGGGAACCACAATAGCAGTTCCGGTGCCGTTAATGTTAGCTTTTTTTATTGAAAAGGTTCGGCCATCGATCCAATAGATCTGATGTTCGTATGGATCGTAAGCCAATGCCTTAACATTTTTCAAATTATGAATCGGAAGGGGAATATCGGGCGCATCGGTCACAGAATCCATTACTAAACGAGTTATCGTATTTCGTTGACTATACAGAAGAAAACTTTGCGGAGCTTTTGGTTCGAAATAAGTTTAATTAAGTATTGATTTGCGCTAAACTCAGTTCAAGACTTACCCGAACAGGTCTTGTTGTCCGCATTGAGATAATAGTGCGAAGAACAGACACAATTGTGAGTATAGGCTCTCTGATTGTTGCCCGGAATGGCCAGACATAAGTGGTCACAACCGCCGTTATTCACTGCACAGGGATTCCAACCCGACTGCCGAGAGTTGTGATAAATGACCAAATCTATGACGTAATCTAATTGTGTCTGAATTAAAGTCCTGTTCAGTCCATTAGATTTGTTGGCCCTCTCTATTGTGTTGGTCTCCCAATCGGTCCAATAAATGAAGTCCTGATATACAGTTATTCCGTGCGGTTTACACGACTGGTCTTTAAATAGAATGTTTCTGTTAGAGCCGTCCAAACCCGAAGATATAATTTTATTTGTGTCGATGTCGACCCAATAGAGTCGTCGCTCCACATAGTCAAGAGTGAGGCTGTTGGCGCGCCCGGCGTTACTCACAATAATACTTCTTTGAGAGCCATCGAGTGCCGAGCGTTCAATGCGCTGAACGGCCGCCCAATCGCTCCAAAACATGAGTCCTTCGCTGG
Source organism: Punctoribates punctum (assembly GCA_034698165.1). NCBI lineage: Eukaryota > Metazoa > Arthropoda > Arachnida > Sarcoptiformes > Punctoribatidae > Punctoribates > Punctoribates punctum. The sequence goes on along the minus strand of JAQGBD010000195.1, from coordinate 7,382 downwards.
GACTCAGAGCAATAGATCGGGGATTATCCAAATCCTTCCAAACCAATACTTTACGGTGAGTGCCGTCAAGTCTTGAAACTTCAATTTTATTTGACTCTGTGTCGGCCCAGTATAGGTTGTGCGCCACCCAATCGACAGCAATGCCGTCCGGATGTTCTAAACCGAACTCAATTATGTGTTCGACATTACTCCCATTCATAAGCGCCCGACTGATTGACTTCGACTTAACATCCGTCCAATAAATACGGTTATCATTCAAATGATAATCAAAAGAAGTGGTTTCTTGAATGCCAGCGATTGGTATCAAATCCAAGTGATGTGACTCTAAAGATATTCTGTGGATATCTATGCGACGCGAGAACAGGAGAAATGCTTCGGGAACTATACACGTCTGAGAATCAGTGGCCAACTCATAACCCATAGGACAGGCGCACACAAATCGCTGCCGCGGTTTATATAAACAAAGATGACTACAATTTCCGTTATTAATGGCACAGGGATTGGTTCCCAGCACTCGATTTACTGCAATGGCTTTTAAGCCCATCAGATCTGGCAATTGATCGACAATTGTTTCTCTCTGTTCGCCAGTGATTTTATGTACTCTTTCGACGGACCTCCTCTGCCAATCACTCCAATAGACCCAATCATTGAGTAGAGTGAAGCCAAAGACGTGCGGTAACTGTTCCGACACAATCACTATTCGCTCGGAACCATCGAAATTAGATTTTTCTATTTTATCGGTCTTAGCGTCGGACCAATAGATCTTTGATAAATCATAATCAATGGCTAAGCCATTAGGCCATCCCAGGCCTGTGTTTATAACAACTGCGCGCTGAGAGCCGTCGAGGGCCGCCCTCTCTATCTTTGCTTTTGAGCCCCAATCAGTCCAAAAAATTAAACTATTTTTAAATAATCTATTATTAAACAAACAGTCTATAAATCAATTAAAACTAACCCTTCGATTGGGTGAACGACAATAGCCCGGGGCTCGTCCAGACCTTCAGTCAGCAGAATCTTTCTGAAGGTACCATTAAGTCGCGCCACTTCTATACGATCGGTGCCGGTGTCCGTCCAATAAATATTTCTTGCGATCCAGTCGATGGCAATGCCGTCGGGGTGGTGCACTTCAGTTGACACTATGTCTTCCTGTTCAGAACCATTGAGGAACGCCCTTCTGATCACATGGACGTCATCGTCGGTCCAATAAATTTTTTTGTCGATCGGATCAAAATCGACGGCAATCGCGTGTTTTATATTCCGTAGGGGAAGGACTACATCCGTGTGGTCGGGTGTGTCCAATGATATCCTCCTAATATCGACTCTTCGCGCTAATAATAAGATTTCTTCAGCACTCGAAGCACAGGTTTTTTGGTCGGTTTGCAGTCGGATTCCTGTCGGACATCCGCACGAATAAAAGGGGGAAATCGATGAAAGCAAACACAAGTGAGAACAGCCCCCGTTGTCTGTATCACAGGGAGTCTCCGAAGGTATTTGACGGGCGGCTGAATATACGTGAATATCCATTGGAGACAACTGTCCGCTCAGAATCTTTTTCTTCTGATTAGTTTTTCGATTGAAAGAATGTATGGCTCGCGTCGACCAATCCGTCCAAAAAACTGTATCTCCCAATAGAGTCAACGCGAAGGGATGCGGAAGATGTCCATTGACTACAACTTTGCGATTACTTCCCGAAAAATCCATCGAAGATATGAACTTAAGCTTCGCGTCCGCCCAATACAGCCTTCAAAGGGAACATCCAATCAATTATTGAATTAAAGCTTTGTTTTGTACAAACTTTTTCTCTTCATAATCGATGGTCAGACCGTTTGGCCAATAGATGTTATCTTTGATGACTACTGTCCGTGTGATGGGGTCGCCGTCCATCGATGACTTTTCAATTTTAGGCACTTCTCCCCAATCGGTCCAAAACATTAAACTTCGAACAAAAGGGAAATTTATTTTAAATTTGAGACAAAAATTATTAAACAAATGAAAGTAATTAAAGTTTTTGAGAATAAATAAAATTCTTTCAATTCTTACGATTAAAAGCCTTTTAAAGTTTGCGATCAAAACAGAAATTTTTTATTTATAACATTTTTAAAGTAATTTGTATTCAATTCAATTACCCGTCAGTTGGGGCCAAAGCAATAGCTCGGGGCTGATCCAAGTCCTTCCAGAAAAGGACTTTGCGGTCACTGCCATCGAAACGACTTACTTCGATGCGATTGGTTTCTGAGTCAGTCCAGTATAGCTTCTTCGTGAGCCAATCACAGGCCAAACCATCGGGAGATATGATTCCCGATTGAATTATAGTAAATGCCTTATCAGGACTGAGAGTACCATTGATTTTAATGCCTTTAATCATTTCGAGACCGATGTCGGCCCAAAAAATGATACTCTCTTTGAAGTAGTAGTCGAGAGCCGCCGCTTCTTCCAAGTGATTGATAATAACCGAAGCATTGGTTCTTTGATTTTCGGCATTCAATAAACGAATGTCTTTTCTATTGGCAAATAAAAGATATGTCGGACGAGTGGCTCCTGAAGAATGAGATAAAGAGATGATTAGCCGCCAAATGATATAAGAACTGAATTAAATAAATACCTGAAGTTATGGTCAAACAAATAAATAAAATGAGTGATAAATAAATAGTTTTCAAATTTAAGTGATTTGTTCGGCAATTAAGTAATGATTTATTGAAATCAATTTTGTCTTTTGGATTAAATCCAAGAGTTTGTCGACAAACACAGCCATTGATTCCGATTTCAATCATTTTGTTGAAAATAAACTCAAATCAAAACATTATTAAAAACGAATCATTGATTCAAATATCGATAACTTCACAGAAATTGTCTTAAAATGAGTTCACATTTTGATTAAAAGCCGATTAATTTGTGGTTAAAAAATCAAAAATAAAAGAAATAAACAAAAGTGAGGCCAAAGTGAGTCTGTTTTGAAAGTCTCACGAATTGTGAGAAATTGAGAGAAACTCTATTGTCCTGTCATTAGTCCATCAAAAAGCCATTTCTTATGAAAAGTGCTTTCCTTAAGTCAGTCCTCCAGAGAGGGACCAACCAATAGGAAAAGTTGTCTCCAAAACATCATCACTTTGGCATTCAGTGATAATATCTGTTATTTTAGTCGACAACAGATTCCATTCATATAATTATTATTCAATCACTGATCCAATGAAAGGCAATCCATGAAAACCAAACCAAACATTAATTACTTCTAAATCATTGAATAATTTGGTCCGTCATTTGAAAAGTGAGTGAAACTGAAGGAAAGCCAATCATTTACCGATGACTGCCTCCCAACAAATGGCTTTATATCTGAAACGGCATTAAGTAATTGAAAGGAAACCCAAATTTGTTCAGAAAAAACCTTAAAATAAGTTCCAATTATTGAGAAAAACGTGAATTTGTGTGAAATAAGTCCTTTTATTTGGTCTGAGTTTTGGACAATACTTACAATTGAATTATCGAATGTCTCTATACTTACCTAAAGATTAATATTTTGAAAACTAAATAAAATTAACTTAAGTGCAAAAAGTCTTAAATAAGAATAATTTAGATCTCAATTGATTCGTCATTTTGTAAATCGAATATAAAATAATTAAAATCATAGGAATTGACGTTAGTTTGAGTTTGAGTTAAGGGGAATACAACTCCTCTTTGGTATTATAGGCGACATAAGTCGGTTGACTGTAATTTTGAGCCGCAAACTGATCATAAGATGAAGAGTTACTGTTTTCACCGAACCCACTCTGGAAGGGCTCGTTTTCATATCCATCACTGTTGGCGTAGAGGCCATTGTCGGCGCCATCTTTAAGTTCAGATTTAATGGAATCCAATTTATCGGTTCTCTCGTATTCGCGATGACTTCGTTTCCGTTCGCGACTATGACTTCTGCTTTTCCTTCGTTTTCTAGTTTTGTCGAAGTCTTTGGAGTTATCTCTGGGGTCAGTTCCTCCTCGGCGTTCAGCGGTGTCACCGCCCGCCTGTTCCTCACTAAATGTGGTCTCCCTATTAGTTCGGGAGCGTTCACTTCGCCTGTGATTATCATATCGGCTCCGTCTGTCAGACCTGTCTCTGTCAGACCTATCTCTGTCTCGTTCCCTATCCTTAGGACTCTTACTCCTACGTCTCTTTTCTCGCTCCTTATCTCTACTCCTAGACCTTCGCTTCTCAGACCTGTCCCTATCTCTCGAGTGTTTACGAGTTGTGTCCCTATCGTATCGATCACTACAATAGAAATCTAATAAATATTTGATTGAAATCCAAGTGAAAGTCACAAACCGTTCGACACTACGGGCGTCGTCCCTTCCCGAGTGTCTAATGTTTTCATCGGGCGCCCCCTTTCGAGTACCACCCAATCCCCCTCCTATTGGAAGAATATCATTAGATCACAATTTTAGGCAGAGAGAGACAAACCAAGTCTGCGAGGAAGCCATCCTTTGACAGTACGACCCCTCTCGACATCGACCAAAACCCTTTTGCCGTCGATCTTCTTGCCGTCGGCGTGTTTATAGGCAGCTGTGATGGAAGTCAAAAGGGGTCAAATCGATACTTACCAATAAAATTGATACCTACCAGTGCTATGGTAGCTAATCAGCACTTACCTCATAGCTTTTATTATTAATAAACTAATACTAATACTAAATCAATGTTCGGCTTTAAGTCAAATTGAATCAGAGATGGCCAGAGAGGGGTTCTAACAGTACTGCCTATAATTGATTTTTACATTATTTACCGCCAAATATATTCAATTCATTTGAATAATATATTTATGACTTTATAACCGCATTAATTGATACGACATTCAAACAATTACTTTAAAGTTTGAATTCAATTCTGAGCTGAAAGGGGGCTCAAAGGGGGCAATAAATGAGAGGACATAGATTAAACTGAAGGTCCGTATATTGAAAAGAAATAAAAGACAGGCCATTGTTCACCAAATTATGTGAAGCCATCTCTGATTTATAGCATTGCCATCATATTATGTTCTCCTTTCATAGAAACAATTGATTTGGCTTTGAATCCAAATAATTAATAGTTTGTTAAAAATCTGAGTCTAAGCGTTCACTCGATTAAGGCTTAAATTTTGGCCAAAAAAGCGCAAAATTAACGAAATTTGTGATACTTTTTGTTAATTAAGAATAAGTGATAACTTTTATGTAATAAGTGGTGAGAAGTACTGATTGTTGTCTGCCATCAACTGATCGATAGCTTTGCTGACAATTAGTTAATCAAAAGCGAAAATAACTAAAATCAAAGGTAATATTGAAGAGAAGGAACAGAGCCTTACCCTTAGCCTTACCCACAGAACACATGATATACCTAAAGACAACTTACATTACATACAAACCGAAGTAATTTTGTCTTAAACTACGAATCTATTGAATGGCGGACCAAAAAGTTGGGCCAATCATTGCTGCATAAGAGATGAGGTATAGGATAAGTGAGCTCTGGGTTAAGAAGTTATTTATTAAATTAATTAATTGTTTGTAAATATTCTCACTTAATATTTACGGAACACCTATTAGACTAATGACAGTCAATAACTCTGATCCGAAATCAGGAAATCATCCGTTTTTTTGTGGCAATTATTGGAAAGAGTGCTGAAAATGCTTACAATAATTGCTTACCGAAAACGCTTCGATCGCTTTCTCGACTAAACTCAACGTTACCTCAAATTTAGTTCACTTTTCGAACTCAGCTCTAAATCATTGCTTTTGAGAGCTTTGAGTGTTTGTCGACAACAACGCAGTGCTCAACAAATCAGTAAAAGTCTTAACTCTATCGACACTTACAATGCATTTCCCTCTCGTGTTCGAACTCAATGAACGCATAGCCACGGGGTTTGCCGCTAACCTTATCCGTTACCAATTGGATCTGTTATAACACAAAACCGTATTAACCACTCATTACAATACAAACCAATAACAGGACAGACCTTCTTAATGGGTCCGTACGCCTCGAACTCCCGCCGAAGTTTACTTTCGGTGGAATCGTAGTTAATTCGGGCCACGAATAGTGTTTTGTAGGGATCAGACGTCGCAGTGCTGATCGACTGCGGGTCCCCTGGAGTTAGAAAAATAGATTTCACTCAACTGAGTAATAATTGAAGACATGAGTGCATACAGAGAGCGATTCCCTGTTCCAACTTATAGGCGGCCTTTTCCGCCCGTTCCCGACGTTTTCGCTCCAAACGCTCTTCTCTGGTCTCAATTCTGGCGGGAAGTGGAGTGTCCTTCGGGTCCTTCATTGCCAACAAAATCAATTATATATAAAAATTTAACGACAAATACTTTTTTACCTCAAAATTGGATAAGAATTGTCCGACACCTGCATAACCGCGAGTCTTCTTCTCGTGGGGGAGTTTCTGGGCGGGAGGCAGATAAGGGATGGGCTCTCGCGGCGCAAACAGAGCCAAGAGGTTTGGCGGTAAGTATTGTGTCATAATTTGGTTCAATTAATTAAAACAATTTTTGTTTAAATTGTTTATCGCTTTAAATGGCGAACGATTTCTTCAGTTCCCAAACAAAACATACCATAAATGACGTCAAAACACTTGAAAGGCTTTCCATTGAAAAGCGGACAAAGTTTTGGTACTTTTGTTGACATTATTATTGGATTTAATAAACACTTTATGTCTGAAAACGAAATTCAAAACACATTTTAATTAATATTTTAGACGAAATCTATTTGTTTTGATACCAATCGGAGGCAATGATTATTCCGATCCGTTGTTTCACTTGTGGTAAAGTGATTGGCAACAAATGGGAGCCATATTTGACTCTACTTCAGGCGGAATACACTGAAGGGTAAGCTTTGAAAGCATTTGTTCTCATATTTAACGATATTATGATTTAGCGACGCTTTGGACGCATTGGGTCTGAAGAGGTACTGCTGCCGAAGAATGCTTTTGGGTCACGTGGACCTCATCGAGAAACTCCTGAATTACGCTCCTCTCGAGAAATAGTTTCCTTTGATTTGTAAATTCATTAAATCATTTGTAAAGCCCTTAAAACCTCTCATTTTGTTAATAAATTTGAAAATAATTGAATTGAAGACAATTTGATTGTTTAGAAAAATTCTTTATTTGAGTCAATTAGTTAAGCGGTGAGAACACAGGCGCCGCCCACAGACTTGATCTTCTGTTCAGCGCTTTTACTGAAAAACCTGGCCTTCACTATAACGGGTTGTTTCGGAAGCCTTCCCTTTCCCAACACTTTGAAGTATCCCTAAAACACAGACAAACAGTAATTAATGCGAAACAATGGCCAGACGTGAGGTCTCACGTGTTTGATGACATCAACGACGGGAGCCTTTCCTTCTTTGCTCTCTTTGTAGTGCTCTCGCATTCTGTCGCCGACCAGAGC
>JAQGBD010000194.1:0-41374 GCA_034698165.1 Punctoribates punctum | reverse complement strand
TTATAGTCTCTCTGGTCGTAGATATTCTTCTCTTCGTAGCGATTGAATGGCATTTGCCAGAAGAGGCCCTTCCCCTGAAAGTAGGTGTCTTTGCCTAAAGTGAATATAGAAAGGTATTGTCGATTACAGAACTGCCAGAGTTCTAAATTGATTTCAGGTGGTAATGGAAATTCCGATAAAACGGGTACAGGCGGAGCACATCCAACGAATTTTGCCAGGGTTAATTCCTTGGGAGACTTGAGTTACTAACTCTGAGAAATATTTAGAATTCATACCATGTTTATTTCCTTGAATCGCATTCCGGATTCGTTGACGTGAAGCCAAAGAAGAGGAGAATCCAAACGACAGTTGTCTTCGCAAAGTAAGTATTGAAAGTAATTCGTGAACCGAAACATAATGTCATAGCGTTTGGGAATTTCAATCCATTCGGGAGTTTCTGTATTATTGGGTCCGTGAAAGTAGGCTATGAATGTGGTGTCCGGCCCCTCATTGGCCCGAATCAGAGACATATTACTGAAGTAAACGGAATCGTCCAACATTTCAGACCAATTCACTACAGAAATGATCTTTTGCTGATTTTCGATGACATTCCGGTGAAAGACAGTCTCATTCATACAAGACTTGGAGACGCGCTCTTTGAGCTCTTGGTCTTGGATTTTATACAATTGTCCGTCAGTTGAGTTATAGACATAGGCTATTGTCCCCGATTCCGGAGTTAACGGATCGTTGTTTATGTCTATCGAAGTAAAAGACAATCAAATATTTTTTCAACTCAAATGATGTCTCACTTCCGTTAAGGCAAACGAAATCTTTGTCTTCATGGAAGATAATACTTTCCATTTCTTTGCATCCGGGAGACATCTCTGATCCAGATGCCACTGTCGCTGTATAACACACAGGCCAATTATTCTCAAGGAATGGAGCGGTATAACCATAAAGGCGTTCCGTCTCATCTATTCATAGATATTAAATAAGACTTATTATAATTTTAATATTATTTCTCAAATAATAATTTAATCGATGGTTTCAATGCATACCAATCCCATCATTGTTTGTAAGGACTCCATCGATATATTTTGGATCGGGTAAAAAACGGCCGTCAATGTAATTGTACTTGGTTAGTGTTGACGAAACTGATCTGGCAGAAAACCCCGATTCTGTGTCCGAAACCCTCCAGATTTCTGATTTAGTTACACTTGAAGTCAATTGAATAATGACATCACTCCTCATATTGAAAACGCTCAGAATAAAGGGATTTCCCTGACGTAACTCAAAGCATATATCCTTTTCTCCGTCGGAATAACTTATTAAAGCAATCGCTGAGATTGTGATCCAAAGCATGAGATCTCTTCTCTTCATTTGACAATACATTGAAATGGCTTTTAATAAGAAATGTTAAATATTTGAAGAATAAGAATATTTGTTTGAAAAATATTTATCGTTTGATCGCGCGATCACTTCATTAGTGTTTTCAATGAATTTTCACAAATGTTTTACTATTTTCTATAATTTCCGCTTAAATATAGATTTAACAAAACATAAGTTTATTTCAATTTAAATATCAAATTATTTTTCTGATCATAATTGGGACCAATTGTCTGAAGATAACAGCAATGGTTCGGAGGTTTTTCTGTTTTTGCAAATTGAGTCAAACAACTGACCGCTTATTTCAGAGAATTTAGTTTTTATTTTCGTTCAAATTCAGTATAATTTCAAAACAATTTAAATAATAAAATACTGATTTGAAGCGAAACCAGAGATACAATGGTTTCTGATTTACTTCGTTTACCGAAATTGTTTTTCGATTCTTGTGACGGCTCAGGATAGGGCTCTTTTTTCAATGGCTTTGCCTGATGTAGGTCTTGGTCTTTCGCCTTGTATTCTATCACATGTTTAATCCAATCTATGAAAAGAGAGATTCTGGCGAAGTCTAAAATACCGGGTCCGCACTTTTCACGGGTGAATGTTTTGCCCGCTTCCACTATCCCAATAACGACAGCCCTTTTACCATCAAATTGAACTAAAGCTGATCCGGAATCACCCTTAAAATAATACACAATTTTATATAAGTTTTGTTTGGCAATTGACTTACAAAACAAGTCATATGTTCTGCTTCTGTGCCACAGATAGAAGTGTTGGAGTAGTTCTTTGCCAAACAATCAGTATACGGATCTATAAGAAGGACTGTCTTCAGAAGATCAAGACTCCCTTTTCCTGTTTTACGATCATAGACACCAAATCCCGAAACGATGGCCTCTTCGTGGATATTATTCAATATATTTTCTTTTGGCAAACAAATAGTATTAATCACATAATGGTTGGCCATAACCACGGGATGGGCGGGTGACTTGAGTCTGAGTAAAAGCAAATCCATTGAGGGATGGCTAACGATTGCGGACACGTCGTAGACGTTATAGAATTCATATCTCTTGACTGAACCCAAATATACTTTCAATTGACGGCTCCTTAAACTGATATTTAAACTCAAAATAAGTTTTATAGCAAATTATGAAAAGGATTTACGAATGGGCGCAATGGTTGTTAGTCAGCACCCAATCCATGTGTATAAGAGTTCCGCCGCAAACAAATGAATCGTTTAATTTTGAATCCGATATATTCTTGTAATGAATGGATGCCATCCACGGGAACTCTCCCTCTGTAGCCACAGTTCCTCCAATTATTTTAGGCTTAGGTATGTCCTTAGGGTTGAGGTAACCACAATTGTTCATATCCATGAATGGGTAGTTCCCAATCTTAACGTGACCTTTACTCAAAGTGGGAACTGTGACTGAGCCTTTCAATAAAGAAAATAATCTTGGTCACAAATTGACACTTCTTGGGAATAGTTTACCGATTGTGTTGATTGACATAAAAATTATAGAAAATTCTTTAAATACTTCCATTGAAGTCATCTCTGAATTAAATTTTAAAAAATATTAACAAAAATAACTTCAAATGATTGACATTTAAATCGTTAAATAATTGAATGAAAGATACGTTTAATGAGCGCTCAAACCATTCATTAGTTTTTAAACATAAAAATGTGGCCAAAAATCATTTCATTTCTTTTCTTTGTTCTGATTCTTCGTTTGATTGAATGTCAAGAATCTTGACTCAAGATTTTTGTTCACTAATTTGTCTGTTTTTCTATTTTACACTTTTGAAAGATAATAGTATTCAAAGTCTTGTTTTCAGAAATAGATATTTAAAAATAAATATTTAATTTAATAATTGAAATCAAGTGAAATAAAAACGATTCGAAATATATTCTGGTATTTAATTTTTATATCAAAAATATTTGTTTCAAACGATAATAATTCAGTGATTATCACAAATGACATAATACTTATTATTTGTCACTATTATTGTCACTCTTTTTCCAAACAATTATCTCATCCATTGATTAGATAAAGAGATTTACTATAAAAAGGATTTCATAAGAAATCAATTTTTAGTTTTGTTGCCAATAAAAGTCTAAATCAAATCAATAATTAAATATTTAATAAAATAAAAACAAATATAATGTCAAACAAACGGGAAATCAGTGAAATTCCGTGTAATTCGGGCGACACTAGTTGTGCCTCCAATACAAGGGACGGGAAGAAAATTTCAAGCGATGGACAGTCACTTGTCAGCCAACGGATGACAATCGCCGGCGTATTCTTCGATATCGCGCTCTTCGTTGCAGACGTGGAACACATGAAGTTTGTTCTCGATTCTGGCAAAGAGAGTCTCGATAACTACGGACTTCTATTGGGACTACTCATCAGTTCCCTATCCCTTCAACTTTTAGTTGGAGTTCTGCTATTCATCAGAGGCTTCAAACAGGATTCCAATTCTGAAGACACCGAAGACACCAAAGCTGTTGACTGGACTAAAATCATGGACAACATAATCGTAGGTTTGGTGTCAGTCATAGCTTTGGTCAACATTTTGGTCACAGTATTCGGCGATCGGACAGAATCTGTGGCCAACTATAAGGTCACTCATAACTGTTCCAAATAATAAACACTTCAAACAATGATTTATTGAGTTTTCTAATAATATTTTCTCAATTTTAATAATTAATTCCTTAAATATATTTCAAGTGATCTCTTATTCTGTCCCCAAATACCTGTGCTGTGAATCGAATTAAATGAACGACAAATTCAAAGTAAATAATTTTATTATTAAATCACAAATAAGTTTAAACTAATATTTAAATTATTTTCGTTTATCGAATGATTTGCACAAAAGTGTTGAAAATAAGACTTAATTTCGGACTTAAAATAACTGATAAATAGAAACAAAATTCTAATTATTGAAAAAACAAACGAAAAACTCGTCTAAAAATCGTGGCTTTTAAGTGATATTAAAAAGGGTCGGAATAAAGGGTCCAATAGTTTAATGAAAAACAAAATGTTTTATCGAAAATCGAAATAATTATCCAATTCTTCAAAGGAGTGAACGAATTCGGAAACCGAGCCATGAATTCGACAATGAATTCAAAACAGACTTTTGTAGAAAAGAAACGAAAAACAAAAGAAATGATTTCTAATGAATGAAATACTGAAGTATTTTGAGACAATTGTTCGGTAAATGGTATCCATTGCTTATTCGTCGGTGTCGTCCGAGTCTTCGTCATCAGAGACGTAACGTTTTGTCTGTCGGGCCATTCGGGGTTTGTTCCGAGAGCTGGTCGACGGCTCCGACGAACGACTCGAAGACTTGCCCTTCATTTTAGTCTTCATTCTAGAATTGTCGTCATCTTCGTCGTCATCGTCCGGATCGTTGTCCTAAACATCAAAATCAAAGACAATTTAAGTCAATTTCAACAAAAAGAGAGACAAATAAATACAAACCTCTTCTTCGTCTTCATTGTCCTCCTCTTCGGCAAAAGACTCGTCTGTTTTCTCGAAGTTTTCGCGCGCTTTAGTGAAGACGGACTGCAACATAATGCTGTCCTCATATATGATGGAACCCTCAACGTTATAGGTCTGAGCGTTTCGGCACAACTGCATGAAGTCTTCCTGGAGATCGTCTATAGATCTGTATCTATGACTCGCTATTCGACTCTTGATTTTCTTAATATCGACCGGTTTTCGGATTACTTCGTAATAGTCGGGTAACTCTTTACGTGAGGGCAGTTCCATAAAGGCGTCGGACAGCACTCTCTCATCTGAGTCCTGATAATTGATAACGAAGTTCAACAGTTTCTTCATTTTGGTCACCAGTTTGGGTGGATTTGGCGGATGCTTTTCCAGCGTCGGTCGGCCCCTCTTCTTCTTGACCACTGGCTTGTCTTCTTCTTCTTCATCAAAGTCTGTGCCTTTCCTCTTCTTCTTTCCCTTTCCTTTTGATCGTTTACCAGACGGGCGTTCGGGTCTGTCTCGATCTCGATCTCGCTCTCGAGGGGGTGTCTCGAGTTCGTCGATATTTCCGTCTTCGATGGCTTTAAGCCATTGTTTTTCAGTTAAAGAGTCGCTGTAATCGACTTCTTTCCTCTGTCTGGAGCCGCGACCAAACAGTTTGTCCTCTTCCTCCTCATTGGTGAGGCGCTCGACCTCAGCGTCGTCTTTGATGAGCCAACCGGGCAGCTCATCCTCTTCCATAAGTCGTGGCTTTCGCTTTACACTCCGCGCATCATCTCGTCTGCGGTCGATATCCATCTTCTGGAAGAGTTCGAACTCCTCTTCACTTCTGGCAATCATTTGATTGATTGTCTCGTCGTCCGGCACTTCATTTTCGTCATCGTCTTCGTCCTGTTCGTCATTCGCCAGAATAGCCTACAATTGTGTCAAACGGATTGATTAGAGATCTGTTCCACAATAGATATAAGTGAGTGAATACCTGAAGGAACTGTCGTCGTTCGTTGCCTGTGCTCTTCTGGTCGAACATTCCGGCCTGAATCACCTTCTCATCCAAATTGAGTTTATATTTGGCTGCGGCCAGAATTCGCTCCTCCACTGAGTTAACGGTAACCAAACGCAAGACTCGCACCTCATTCTTCTGTCCGATTCTGTGAGCCCTGTCCTGTGCCTGAAGATCTTGGTGTGGATTCCAGTCGGAGTCGAAAATGACGACAGTGTCCGCCGATTGTAAGTTAAGTCCGAGACCTCCGGCGCGGGTCGACAACAAGAATATAAAATAACTGGAGTTCTTTTCGTTGAACATCTCTAAGAGTGTTCCCCTGTCCTCAGCTTTGGTGGTTCCGTCCAAACGGAGATAAGTGAATGACTTGTAATTAAAATAGTCTTCGAGTATAGTCATCGCAGATGTCATCTGACAGAAGAGCAAAACGCGATGATTACTAACTCTCAGTTTGGGTAGAATTCTGTCCAAGAGCTCGAATTTGCCGGACGCCCGAAACAGGTCGGGCCCCTGCACTATCTTATCCGACTGTCCCAAATGGTCGGCAAACGCTTCCTCAATGTGTTGGAACATAAAGGGGTGGTTACAGATCTTTCTCAACTGCATAATAGAGTTCATCAGTGTTCGAGTGCCTCCCTTTCCCTTTTTGTCCTTCTCGGAGCCGTCGGTCAGAAGAACGCCTTAAGGAAAACAAAATTAAGTATTAATTCTATTGAATTGGAAATTAAAGAATATTCTGAGTTTCGAAGGACACACCTTTGCTCTGCATATGTCTGTAGAGTAGGCGCTGGAGTGAAGACATATCACACTTAACGCAATACTCGACTTTGTCGGGTAACTGACTCTCGACCTCTTTCTTCAAACGTCTCAAAAGGAAGGGTCGCAACACTTTATGCAAACGACGAATGATAAGAATAGTCTCCTCTTCGTTGAGCTCAACCTTTTCGCCAGTGGTGGCAAAGGGGGCGTTAAACCACTGCTCGAATGTATTGCAACACTTGAAGATCGAGGGCAACAAAAAGTTCAAAAGAGCCCACAGTTCTGGCAATTTGTTCTGCAATGGAGTGCCGGTCAACAGAAGACGGTGCGGAGCCGTGTAGTGGGTGTTAAGGATCTGAGTGAGTTTGCAGTGATGGTTCTTCATTCTGTGCCCCTCATCTATAATCATGTATTTCCACCTGAGTTTGGCCAAAATGGCCTTATCTTTGATGACGTACTCATATGTAGTCAACAATACATTGAATTTCGTTGACTTCAGATTTGTTGAGATTATTCGCCTCACATTCGGAGACCCTTTCCATTGAAACGGATAGACATTAGTTATAGAATACGAATGAAAGCAAACAATGAGTGCATACCTTTGTAGGCGACTTTGATAACACTGGGGGCCCACCGGTCAAACTCGAGCATCCAATTAGACATTGTCGAGAGCGGAACGATTATAAGGTACGGCCCGTTATTCCTCTTTTTTTCGATAAGATGAGTGATGAGAGCAATGGTCTGAATAGTCTTTCCTAAACCCATCTCATCGGCCAAAATGCCGTTCAAATTGTTGTTATAGAGAGAGACCAACCATTCGAGTCCTTTGATCTGATAGGCTTTGAGAGTTCCCCCGTGCATTATAGACGGCTGGTCCACAATCGACTCTCTTATCCCGTGCGCTATATTATAGTAATTAATGTTATCCACGTTTTTGTACTCATCGTCTTCGCCGACATTTGTCGGTTGTTTCATATCGGGACTCGTCATCTGTTTATGAACGGCATCCCTGAGCTCATTGTCGCGCTCCTCGATATCAGAGGCGTACTCCAACTCATCGGAATACTCGTCCTCTTCTTCCTCCTCCTCTTCATCTCTGGGCGCCTCCACATAACCCGGATGTAGTTCGAGCCAAGTCTTCAGCTGTGAGGCCAACGGCGCCTCCTTTCCTGAGACGAGATTTCCCTCCGGGTCCATAACATTCACGTGAATCTCAGAGTGTTGTGAAGACTCGTCCAAAAGGCCTACAAAAGGGATAAATCAGAGATTATTCCTCCGAAGCCTCAAATGGAAGACTAATTGCGTAATACCTTCGGAGAGCGCAGAACTGTTGGCATCGCTTTTCTTTTGGTCAGACTTGTTATCGTCTGATGTCTTCTTCTTCTTCTTCCGGATTTTCCTCTTCTCCTTCTTTTTGCGTTTCTGTTCGTCTTTGTGTTGCTTAACCATATCCGTCAGATTCTTAATGTATTCGTCGGTTTGCGACAAAAGGAAAGCCAGTCGTTTGTCTTTCTTCTGATCGATCAGTTTTCTGTATCCCTCCTCGTCCTCAGCCATAAGGCGACGCATTCTCTCCTTTTCGACCCTTTCCTGTTCCTTCTTCTGTTCCCTTTCGGTGTTCGCGTGATATATGGCCACAGCTTTGTTTACTTTCGAGACTTTGAGTAAAATGTTTCGGTGATAGTCTTTGAAGTCCTTCGCGTGTTGGAGAACAGCGTTGAGGTACTCCTGATGTTTCTGTCGCCGTTTCCTCTCCTGTTCTATCTTTTGCTGTTTCTCCAGTTTTTCTGTAATTCTGGCCTCTCTTAAGCCGATTCGTTTCGTTCGTTTGTAAAGCTTTGGATTCAAACCGGTCTCAAGTGTTGTGTCTCTTCTCATACACGCGACCTATGGTTGGGTAGGAATGGCGTCAATGGAGTCAACACAAACACAAACTTAGAAATCATAGTTAATAATAATTTTAGAGAATTCTCACCACTTCCTGACGTAAAGACTTCTGAAAGTTGAGGAGACGGAGGGCTCGCAATTCGATCATAGCTTTGGTGCGGAGGTCTTCGGGCAGATTCGCCGGAAGGTTAGACAACTCAGATATGCGGTGCGCTATTCGCTGTGCGATTCGGTTCTCCCTCTCTTTCAATACCTCAATTGGATCAATGCCTTGAGGTTTGGCCACCGGAGTAATTCTGTTCTGTTTCTGTTGTTGGAGTTGAGCCATCATTCCCTGATAGGCATTCATCTGCTGCTGAGACATAGCCGGAGCTCCAGTCGGGGCCTCACTTATTGGTGGAGGCATTTGAGTCCCATTTACCTGAGAAGGCGGTGGAGTCGGTGCTGTGCCTATTGACTGAGGAGGCGGTCCCATCGGGGGTTTGCCCGGCAGTGGGCCCTGAGGAGGCATTTGGCTTACATTAGGGCCCATAGTTGGCGGTCCATTGGGCTGACCCATCAGTGGTGGCGGAGTCTGTGATGGCATTTGCGACATATGTTGCGGAGGCTGTTGTGGAGGCGGAGGTCCTCCCTGTGGACCACTGGGCGGACCCATTGGCGGTCTAATCATTTGTTGTGACGGATCTGTTCAGACATTAAGACAATTCATTTATTATACAAATAAATGATAATAAAGTTTTTATAGGGAGGACAGACCTAAAGGGGGTCTCCATTGTTGTGGTGGAGGCGGTTGTTGTTGTTGTTGTGGTGGTGGAGGGGGTGGCGGACCCATCGGCTGTTGGACTCCTGGAGGCGGAGGTGTCATCGCAGACATCTGTGGCGATGGAGTCATACGTTTTCCCTGAATGGCAGCCGTAATGTGTTCCGGAATCGGTTGGTTTCGGGCCAACAATCGATAGGCCATAATTTGATACCGCAATTGG
This sequence comes from Punctoribates punctum, assembly GCA_034698165.1. Classification (NCBI taxonomy): domain Eukaryota; kingdom Metazoa; phylum Arthropoda; class Arachnida; order Sarcoptiformes; family Punctoribatidae; genus Punctoribates; species Punctoribates punctum. Next base: position 31,895 of record JAQGBD010000194.1, on the reverse strand, counting down.
TTCACCTGTTGGTGATTAAGTCTACCATCGTTTGGGGCGAACTGTGGGGGCCCTCCTCCGCCACCCATGTAATCGCCGTTCATTGGATTCATTGGTGACACAGACTGAGGCGATTGTGGCGGAGGTGGAGGAAGAAGTGGCTGTTGTGGCGACTGAGGCGGTCCCAGCATTTGTTGCTGAGACTGTGGTGGTGGCGGTCCTGACGGCGGACCCATATTTGGTGGCATATTATGCGCGTACTGTTGTCCAGACGGCGGCCCGTAATTCATCATAAGCTGATTGATCGGCGCCACCGGTGGGCCCGACATTTGGGGTGGCGGCGGAGGCGTCCCGTACTGGACGGGAGGCGTCGACATCACTCACGACTATATCAGCTCTGATTTGCGTCAAACCTCTTAATTCAGTTTTAAATTGGATTAAAACAAAAGACTTTATTGTTTTGTGTCAAAGAAATGGCGAAAATTTTTCAGTCAATAAACTCATTCATAAATAACGTCCGCTTTTTGGTTGACTTTTGATAAAACATTTTTTCTCAACAAAACTCAAAAACTCTTTGATTTTAAGAAATGTTTTTAAATTGTATTAAAAATATTCTAAAACTCAATAAAAAAAATCATTTTTGGGTAGATTTGAATCAGTTTAAGACAAGCTTTCAATTTAAACAAACAATAAATTAATATTTGTGATGATCTTTAAGAACAATGAGAGGCCAATCAGAGACCAATTTTAATTATCGGGTTTCGATTCAATGAATAGCACAGCCTTTAGACAGCCTTTTGTGTCCACTAATCGATGAGTTATTTAATCGGAAATACAGGTCTTCTTCGTTCCCAATCAATAAAACCGATCTAAAAGTGCTCAAATAGATGAACTGGTACAACTATTTATATATAAACTAAGTAGTATTTATTGTTATCCAGTCCCTCTTCCTATGTTAAACTTTGAGCTTGATCATTAACAGGACAGTTTACTTTAAATTTAATTTCTGAGACAATTTGTGTTCATTTAAGTTCAGTTCAAAAGAATTAATCAAATAACACATTGAATGTGATTCTGAGCTCCGAATAAACATTTGGTACTATTTATGGCACAAAATACTCGATTTTTAACATACTATTCAATACTCACAAAAAGGCAATGTTTGAAATATTTGGTAAGTTTTCATTAATCAGGATGAAAAATGATGGAATAACAAGCTCATTTATTTTTGATTTTCTTTTGTGTATTTTACAACAACAAAAAATTAGTTAGATTTCAATTAACAAAGGATCAAGTTGTTTGAAATTTTATTCAATTTAACTTTTTAGCCCTAAAGTCATAATTTTCAGTAAATTGCATAGCATTTAAATTACTTAATTGAGCAAGGTGGATATGAGCATCACATCGAGCAGAATAAGCACATAAAAAATGAAAAGATAAATTTTGAATCCGAATATACATTTACTCATTTAAATGATCCAAAATTCAATAATTTTGGTTTAATTTTGTGAAGTTTTGGCCAATTATATTGAGATCAAGTTAATTACCTGTTGATTACCTTGCTATTAATAGAAATTACCAGAAATTCCATTAGGAAAAAGTTAAAACTTTTTTACGCAATGTTTTTGTTTTGAAATAAGTGAAGCGATACTAATATAACAGTTTATAGAGTGGAGAACCACTCTATCACTCCGTCAAACCAGTATAGAGCCCAACCCCTGACCCCCAACTCAACTAACCTCATAAACAGCCATTCGCTGTAATATAATGCACTTCTCCGGGAATCACATTCTTCTGGCAGTCATTTCCGCGTTTCTTAAGAAGTCTCTCAGTTTTGCGACTATTTTATCAAAAAAGAGATTCTTTTAAGAAAAATATATTCAAATAATATGTAAATTGTTTTTATTTTGGATTAACTTTTGATTAATTGAATTAAAGCACAAAAAAATGGTTGAATCGACTATTGATTTAATTTTGTTGAACATTCAAAAAATGTTTTTCATCACTTGGACTGCCATCAAAACCTATCTGAACGGACCCTACTATTCCTATCTGGAGCTCAACAGAAACTATGGACTCTTTGGTAAAGTATATCCTTGTTAATTATGAATAAGTCATTGCAAAATTTATTTTTTCTAGCATATTTTCAATTATCCACTAAATTTTTATTGAATAAGTTGAGCAAGCTTAATTTACGTTAAGAAAACTCAATATAAGTTTTATTTGTTTTGATTTTTGCTGAACTCTTTGCAAACGAGGATAACATTGAACTTGAAAATTGACTTTTTTGAGGCCAAACATTAGTTATTTTGGATGTTATGCTCCGAAAAACAAATTTAAATTATTGTTATTCCTAATTGTGTTGAAGTTAGTGATGGCTTTTGTGGCCATTGTTTATCAAGGGTAATTTAAATTAATCTAAGCATGAAACCCAATTCGATGGATCCTTGAATCTCTTTTATTGAAATTTAGTTAACTCCATGCATGTCGAAGGTTGAAGACTGTAGGGGGAGGGGGTTAAATGCCCTTTTGGGGTAGGCTCCCATGTTAAGCCTTTGAAGTCTAGGGAAGGGTCGTAATGTTAACATTTTCGATCTAGGGGGAGTCAAAACCTTAGACCCCACTTGACATCCTTGCACATCCCTGGTTAACTCATTGAGGATGTTGGATATAATCCAAACTTTACAAGTTTACCCATCACTGATCTGAGTAAATATTTATTTTCTACGGTTTAATGAGTTAACAATATTATTAAATTTATTTATACTTAAAGCTGACCTTGATTCTTATAAATTAGTTGAAAATTATCCTCGTCATTCTTAAAATTATAAAATTAATCGAACAATTGGGTTATTGTCAATGATTTGCCAGAATTAGCCAAAACTGGATATTTGTCTGAAGAAAATAAGACTAATTTGAAGAAAATCGCTCGAAGAAAGTCCGTCTCCACTCTGGAGAACAGGTTTTCCTAATTAATCAGTTTTTTATTTATCGCTTCAAATAGAGTTCAAAAAATTGAAGAATTTCTTAGCAATTCATATAATTTTTTTTGCAATTATTTCATTTTTCTATTGACCTTGCTATTTTTATTTTTAACATGAAAGCTCTAATTTATTTGCAAAAAAGCGTTTTCAAGCAATTTAAAGATAACTTATCTTTCAATTATTTTTTTCATTTGACAAAAAATAATAATTTTAACTCATTTCAGAAGAAAAGTTTAGAATATTTGTAATTAATTTTTTGATTGAAATACAGGAAAAGTTCGTAAATTGAGTTCAGAGGACGGAGACTTACCCTCGTCATTATCCGGCAAAGTTTGTATCATCACAGGTGGCACTCGAGGTATTGGCCAAGAAGTGGTTAAGACTTTGTTGAGAAAGGGCTGTCATGTAATCACTGGCTCTTCGGCTAATGACGAGGAAATCGAAAAACGAAGAAATGCTATCATTGAACAAATGGGTGATCAGAATAAGGGTAGTCTCGATATCTGGTCTTTGGATTTATCATCGATGGAGTCAGTGATGCGTTTCGTTAACAGATTCAAAGAATCGTCGTTTGGACTCAATTACTTGATATGCAATGGAGGGGTAATGTTCGCCCCCTTCAACCTGACTCCCGACGGGTTTGAGACTCATTTGGCCGTCAATTACTTAAGCCATTGTCTAATGATATCTCATTTGATCGGAAATTTGATTGAAACGAGTAAACAGTGCGGACAGAAGTCCCGAATCGTTTGCGTTTCATCGGGGGCTCACAGACCCTCAAAAATGCGTTTAAATGACTTGCAATCGGAGCGACTATTTTCGACATATCACGCCTACGCTCAATCCAAATTGGCCCAGATTATGTTCGTCTATAAGTTCAATGAATGGCTGATCACTCGAAAGGAATTGTCTCCATTCGTAACCATCACTTGTCTTCATCCGGGTGTCTGTCGCACAGACCTAATGAAAGAGTTTAACTTTTTCAACCTCAGACCCATTCAATCGTTGCCTATATTCAGAGTAAATAACAATTAATTTGAATTTTATTTGATATCTAATCAATATTTGTGGACAGTCTGCAGAAGAAGGCGCTGAGACCACAGTCTATGCCACTCTGTCTTCAGAAATCGAAGGAATAAGTGGAGTATATTTGGAGGACTGTTGTGTAACCAAATCGAGCGCTCGATCCTATGACAAGAAAGTCCAGGAACAGTTGTGGAACACTACCTGGAATCTCCTGAAAAAGTGGGCACCGGATGTATCCTTTGACTTAACCCCAGAGTGCGATAAAGTTCACAGTATTTGAACAAAATTTTAATAATTGAGTGAAAAGTAATGAAATGTTTTTCTAATTTTACTTAAAGTGAATAATTTGATTGAATTTTGATAATAAAATGGTTTATATTTATAGCTATAAATCAAAGCAAACTCTTTGATGGCATATATTTAATAATAATTATGTGAATAAATATCGAGTTAATTATAAAACTTCTTTATTCATAGAAATTAATTTATTCTACACAATGTTCCAATTATTTACCACTATATTTTACCTAGATTTTTAAACCATTCATATATTTTAAAATTTCAATTATTTAAGTCTAAGTTATTATTTGAAATTCTCTAAACATGAGCAAGGTTCTCCTGCCAACATTTATAACTTTTAATAATTTTGAATTTGTGTAAAAACCATAGAATCTTTGACATCGATTAAAACCCAATTTTTAACCAGGAATTTGAAATTCAAAATTTGAAAACACGCCTTATAATCGATCTGTGCAAGGACTGTCCAAGGACTTACAGCTGTACTTTGGCAGCAATTACGAAATGCCTAATTAAAAAATGACCAAATCTTCTTGAAATTACATTTTTAAAAATTGAAATTTATTGAAAACATTACATAATTTCGATCAAAATATTTGGAATTCAGGTTTAAACTGAAGTCTACGAAAAGCTATTCTAAAATCCGATCCAAACCTTAACCCAGTTTTCAATTCAGAATTGAATTACGAAAAAAATCGATAAAAAACTAATGAAATGATAAATAAATTTATTGTCAAACAAATCATTTTCATTGAATACAATTCAGTGAAACAATATTTCAAAACAGAAATCAATTGAAATACAAATTAATTACAATAAATTAGATAAGACTTGAATAGAACATTAGTTGCCGGCTTATTTTCAAGTTCAATTTGCAAGTTAAACAGCAAAATATGTTCAAATACTTCATACTATTTAGAAATTAACTTGAAAAAATCTCACATACAAGGTGATTTGATTATATTTGCCAGGTAGATATAATGAACTAGGTGCAAAAATGGCTTGACTATTTTACAAATGAAAAAAAAGATAATATTCCACTGCTCTGATTGGAGTGATTGAGCATGGCATATTTATAAACAGGTACATTTACCACCAGTAGTTATATAAAAATTTCCAGCTGTCCATAACCTCCTGTGCCTTCTTCTCGATATAATTATGACTAATATTCGAAAAATAACTTAAATTATAAGATTTGGCCAATTCGTGGACTTCGACAATACTGAGAAACTTCTCCTTCTTTTTGGTTTTGTCTTCAGTTATCTTATAATTTATTTCTTCGGTTATGAATTCGGATGAGTTTTCTTTCAGTTTTATGAGGAAATCGTTTGAAAGAAATTTTTCGGTTTCGACGAATTGGTATTTGTTTGCGATTACAATGGCTTCGAAGATGTCGAAGAAGGTGTAGTCATTCCACTCCTCTTTTGTTAGATGTAAGCCATAAGCGATTTTCAGAACTAAGTTGAAAGGTTTGATGAAAGTGTCCTCGAGCTTGACTTCGCTCATATTTGTTTCAATCATTCCGATAGAGAACATGGCTTTGAAGTATTCGCTCGTCAGAGAGAGGATTGACTTATGGGCTGTGCGTTTGAACCCGAGTTGCGAAATAAGTCGACAAATGAGAGGAAAGAAGAAAAACAATTAGAAATTCTGCCAATTCTTTGATATTTTGTATAATAAGGTCTCTCATCCTTTCGCAAAGAGGAAACACCTCTTTTGTATAATAGTTGAACGAACGAAAGGGTCACCCGTTTTGGCATTCATTTATGAAAATCAATTTCAAATCCTCTTTGAAACGCACACTAAATCACGTAATCATCGAAGGGCTAATATCCTTTGCTTGCTCATTCAAAATAATTAATGGAAAACATTCTTCTTTTTAAGTTAAATAACTTGCAACTAATTTCAGACATCAATCTGTAATTGGAGTGAACCATTAGCTCTGTTATCAGAATTGAGAGAAAATAAATTAGCTTGCTTTTGGACCTGTCAATCATTTTGGCTAGATCATTCAAAGCGTTAGAGTATTTATCTTTTACCTCATCGTTATATAAGTTCAATAATCTTTGTATTAATGAGAATTAGTTTATCTAAAAATTAAAAACCTATCGATTCGTTTAAAACAAAAATTGATTGAATTTCACAAAAATTTTGATTAAATTCGGAAAATAAAGTCAAATATAAGACTAAATTAAATTAATAAAATTGAATTAACTTGATCAAATCAATGGATAAATGCGTATTATGCAAAAGTTTAATAACACTCCCGATAACTATAACATGCTCAATCAATTTTAAAATAAATTTTCAAATAGATAAGATTATTATTGTTTGTATATTTTGTTTCATAGTTTTATTGATTTTATCTTAAATTATTATCTAGTATATTATCTAGCATGTATTAGCATTGGAGTTACAAAATTTTGATAACATTATCATGAATTTCATGGGATAATCTTGGAAAAAATATTTAAATATTGAAACCAATATCTTGATATATTGATTCTTGTCAAGATTAATTGTTGAATTGAGATTGCCTAATTTTAATTAATTAAATTATTCGTGCAAGGTGTTCATATTCTACCAGTAATTAATGACCTAGGATATTATGGTGGAAAATAAACTTCTGTTTTGATAACAGCCAAGAGCACTTTTGTTTTTGATTATCACATGGAAATTTTCTAAAAGCAATCAAGGTGAAACATGCAAAAGCCATACATTGCTCGATTATTTAGAGGACACATTTGTTTTTATATTTAAATTGAAAAGATTTGACTCATTTCTAGCAATTGTTAATTAAAAGCTGTCATTAATGTTAAGCACAAAACCATGTTTTTAAAGAAATTAGTTCTTGACTTTAATTTTTCGCTTGACTTTAGTTATTTTGTCGTTGATTTGGGTGAAGTAAATAATCAATTATAACATTTCAAACAAATTAATCAATATTTTGGAAGTTTTTCACTTAAAATCCAATTATTGGCAAAATTTTTGCTAATCCTTTAGAAATTAGGAGAAAATATGAAAAATTTCATAATTGATAATTAATTTAAATTTAATCGATACGGATGATCAAGCACCTCTAAATTATGCTAGATTTATGGTTGAGGTTATACATTAGAAGTGGGTCTCCTTGGTATTTACCGGTTAATTGGAAATAACACTCTGATTGACATTTTAATGGATGTATTGATGGTTTTGTTTTTTGAAAAATAGCTGAAAGCGATTTATAGACGAAATCAGAACAAAATTTAATTCAATTATAAACACAATATTTCTGAAAGCATTTTACCGAGATACTTTATAATTGGACTCATGTTAGAGTCACCTAAGCTGGGTCAAAATATTCTACTGAAAACTGTATTAGATATTTATTTGACAAAAATGATTAACAAATCATTTCGAGGAAAGCTGTAAAAAGGATATCCTCTTATAGAGGAACTTCAAGTAAAAGAATAATGTTTTATAATAATCTTGATAATATTTGATCAGATTTCTTTACATTTCAGACTGAAAAATATTTTTTATTTAAATTAATAGATTATATCATTCGAGATAATAATACTTTGAACTGAATTTTTTTGAAACTAAATCAGTGAGACGTGTGAAAGAAATGCCTTTGCATTAATTAATCTGAACCTGGTTATTGACATACCAGTTATCTTGGGGTTCAAAAATGCATTTAGAATTTCGATCAGAAAAGGAGTGAAATTGATTTTCAAAATGATAAAAACACTTTTAAATAATTGATGAGATTGAATAATATGATAACTTACCCGGGATTTTATCGTTTTCCAAGATTATACTTATATCCGACGTCTCTTCATTCAAATATAAATTAGAGTTGTCTTCGATTTTCTGATTCATCTTTAGCTCGATATTCGAAACTCTGAGAAATCAGAACTCAATTTAAAACAAAAACAAAATCTCAAAAAAAGTTATTCAATAAGAAAAGGTCTTCAAAACATTTCCTTATTCTGTGCTTAACATTGAAGACCCGCACAGAATATATTGAGAGACAGTTGTGAACTGAGTTCGACAGAAATCATACGAAAGAAAGACTTAAATAAAATTTATTCGCGAACTCATTGACTAATCGTTTGTTAAGATAATAACTTACCACAGATTGGAGTCTGGAGAAGGAGGCTGTCCTCTATTCAGTAGTGTTTTGGTCGTAGCAATGCTTTCAACTGAGCACACAAACCACACAAATTGGCGAAAACCTTGAGCATTCAAAACACACATCAGTTATTTCTACATTGAATATATCCTTGCAATGAATTTTTCACTCAAACTCAAGTGAAGCCCAGAAAAAGAGTTCAAATCGTGTTTTGATTTTATTTGAATTAATTTTCATTCAATTACTATATTTTCGTCAAATTATAAAATATTTTGAAATGAATTGCAAGAATAGATTTTATTTTTCAAATCTATACCTTTTATGGAATATTTCCAATTAGGAGGAAGTCTTTCAAAAAATACTTTTGGATTAAAATCACAAAAATAGAAATAAATTCTCGGATTTATTAGACTTTTCGTGGATTCAAATCAATTAAATCTTAAGTCAAGGCTAAGTTTGGGTCGTTTTTAGTGGTTTTAAATGAAATTAAATTCAATGTTGGAATTGAGTCAACAGTTTATCACAAACTGATTGCGAGAAATCCTATTTTGAGTTAACATTGGATCCAAATAACGGTCAAACAGAGCCGTCGGACTGGTATTCAGGTGATGGACCACCGGTTGCTTACTATTGTCAGCCAAAGAACAAACCGGTGTTTCCACTCAACCACATTCAGGAACCGATTTCTCAAAGGGAATCATAAAATAGCTCTTCTAAGCCATTGGCTACACAGCACATGATGTGCTGCACATCATAACTCTTCACGTAATTAACAACTGAAGTAATAAAAGATAGAATTCAACCACTTTTTATTGATTATTTCGTTTAATATCCGGGTATTTGAGCTAAAATGGTTTTTTCAATGTAATTGTGCTGTGATTGAGCTTGATCGATTGATTTATTAAACTAATTTGGATCAAGTTTTTAAATAAAAAGTTCACAAAAAATAAGTGAATTTTATTCAATAATTTTCTATTCATAAACGAGTTATGAATTAATTAAGATTATTCAATAAAATTCAGTTAAAATGGTCTTGTTAATTTAATGCGTAACCTTGACTATTTTCCCTTTCTATTATCAAAAGTGGATAAGTGTACCAATGTCATATTTGTCATACTTGCCATACTTGTACATTGTAATTGTAACTGTACTTGTAATTTCCAGTAATCACAGGCCTTCTCTCAATAAATGAATGAGAAGAATGATTGAAAATATTGGTTCTTGCCTAATTGCCTAAATGTTTTCACAATCTATTGACATAATCGACGAATATTTTATGGGATGAGAGGAAAACCGCTTTTGGCGAAGGATTGTGAGACAGGTATTCCTTGAGAGGCATCTAATTATCTAATAGTTATACTAATTTCGTCTAATATTTAGGGAAATTTTAAATCAATTTCCTTGAAATCGATGTATTAAAAGTAACCTTCCACATTTATGAATTGATCTATAATTATTTTAAAAATCAGATAATTACCTCGAAACAATTATTATTAAAATCTTTAGTTTAAAACAAATGGAAACTATTTCCTCGATTTTAACTATTTTCTAATAAATTGAATATTTTATTCAATTTGTTTGGAAAATAGCTTGATAAATTCAGTAAGTTGTTGCTAAGTGAGTTAACTCGAAAACTTATCAAAATTGTGGAATAAAACTCCTAAAAAGGTGAAGTGATCTTGACAATTATAGCCGATAAATACGATAAAACTAATGATTTATAAATGTTTGCCTTTTATACACAACTATTGACTGTCTAATTGTTGAATCATTTTCTATAATTATCGACGACGACGACGACGACGACGACGACGACCTTGCTTCAAAATCAGTCAAATTTCGAATTAAAACTCAAAACTTTCCATTTTTACTAATTAAACATTTATTTCAGAAAATATGACTCTTCAATGAAGATAGCGATCAAAGTTAATTTGATCAAGTTTAAAACTGGAGATCAGTGGCTAATATTTTTCAAAACAAAATAGAATTTTAAGACAAAGTTTAAAGTTATCCATTAAGTCTTTCAGCCCTATCGTCGATCAATAATAAAATTTTTCATTTAATTTGTGAAATTAAATGACTTTGAATTCATTTAATTTACTCTTATTTTTGAAAATAAACCAAAAATTATTTTCTGAAAATGAATAAAAAATAATTAAAAATCATTTTTTGTTAAAAATTCAGAGAAAATGTCGTAAATTATTAATCGTTTCAATTGATTGCATCGTTTGAAAGGATTAGCAAACAGTTTGAAAGTCACAAACATTTGGCTTTGAGTTTATTTTTAGTACCGAATCGAAAGTGTATTTCAGATGTTTCTCGAATTTGTTGATCGAATCGATTATAAATTCAATCAAAAGGTGTTTTTCAAGAAAAAAAAGTCGGTTTTAAAAAGAAATACTGAATTCATAAAATATTTTAGAATAATTATTTGATTTTAAAACAGAGATGAGCAAGGTGGATTTTGACAAAATTTTCATTCAGTCTAATTCAGTTTAAATCCAGCTTTTCTGCCAAATTACCCAAAAAATTGGCTCTAGGTTTTTCCAAAATTTTTCGCTGATAGGGGATATGAGCTTTACCCACAAGCTTCACCCTTTAGCTGTTATAAAATTTGATTGACTGTCTTATGACTGTCCCATCATATGATTCAACGACTCCTCAAATGGCTATTGAATACTCACTTTTCAATTGAATGATTAGATTTTAAAATTTAATAATATTTCAAAAGAATTATAATTTCATAATTGAATCGATGGCTCATCCCTTGAAAGAGGAGTAAAACTATAATTACATAACTTATTGTTTTGTTAATAGAATATAATTATTGGAATATTTCTTAATATCAAAACTTTTGAAACAATTCACTGAATTTTGTTATTTTTATTGCATTTCTTTCGATATGAAAATATCTGAAAAAGTCTATAAATATTTAGTATTTGTTTTGAAGTTTATTTTTCTGAAAATAACTGATTTGTCTCTCAAAACGATTCATTGAACTTTTCAAACGATTTATTTTCAGACTGTTATCATTGGATAACTCCTTTGAATTACAAAACAATCTTGCATAATCATAGAAAATTCGGTTTCGTTGTACTCTTAGCTATTTTATTGCATTTTTGGATTTAAATTGAAAGTAATAAAAGAGATTTCAATCTTTTATTTGTGAAATATTTGTTTGATTTTTCTTATATGAAATTTAAATGATTTTTGTTTTGAATAATTTATCGGTTATTCCGTTTGGAAGAACCGCTCATTCATTCGGATGACTTTAAATATAATCGGAAACATCTATCAAAAAAGCCTCAAAAGATAATATATGGAACTCTATTAAGTAATTTACCTTGTTGAATAATAATTCATGATTATAAATTGTGTTAAGATGTTTTGAGAAGCTGATAGCTTAAGAACAAGCACAAAAATCACATTCACAATTTGAGTAGCATAATTTATTTGCCTCTCCATAATAATATCAAAAGAGTAGTCACCTTGCAGATGAATAGAAATTTTTGAAAATTCAAAAAATAGTGGATATTGAAACCTTGGAAAATTCTGTCTGAAAATTTAAATGAGTAATTAACTTTTTTCTTAAAGAAGAAAAGGTAAAAAATCTTTAAAATGCAACGGAAATAAAAATTATAATAATCGGGAAGTTTTTTATATTTCGTGTGAATCTCATAAATGCTTTTATAATCAGATAAAAGAAGTCATTTCCCAACAGTTGTGGTTTTGTTGAAACAATAATTGATCTTGTCCAAACACTATTTTAATTCTGACAATTATGCAAATTCTGAGCAATTATTTCAAACGAACAGAATTTGTTGAAAATATAGTAAATTCGTTGTCAGAAACTAAAGAAAATTCCCTTGCTATTCATTTCATTAATTCTATTTCAATTTAATTAATTTTTGTTTCGAATTATTAATTCTTTGATTGGATGAGAAGGTCCTCATTCTGTGCCGGAATTTGTGTCCAAACAAACGAGTTATGCAAAAGAGTATCCATTTATTTATTAAACTCAACCAAAAACATGACTTAAGTCTATTTGGATTTTAAGCCAAAACCTTAATTAGGATCCACTGAAAGAGCAATCCATTAGAAACGGCTCTTTAGACAATTGAATCCATAGCTCAGGACTTGGAGTTCATGTGTGTTCCCATAATTGAATATTCATCGTTTGAAAGCCCCGGGTCTTAAATGTGATGATATGCTTCTAAATGAAGTCCATAAGTTAGACACAGATTAATGCCTGCATTGTCTGAACGTCAGTCACAAAACTAATCGCAGTCTTCATATTAAGTCAGAAGAGTCGACAAAATATTTTATTTTTGAAAAAAAGTTACCCTTTTATTAGATGTGAATTAAGTGAAACTCTCTCACAATCAATAGTTTAATCAATTTTTGGCAAATTAACATGGTGAACTTGTGTGGAAAACGTACAAGCACATCTATTCAATTATCTGATGATTTTTAAAAAGTAAGAATTTCTTTTTAAATGTTTATTCCTATTAAAAGACACTTTATATGAAACATTTAGTTAAAATGACCTTGAAGCTTTACTGACAAGATAATTTTGATCTATAACCGGGGAAACCTTTATGGTTGATATTTTCCCAAATTGTACATGATCAAATAATTCAAATTATCTTCTCTTTTCTCTATTCATTTTATTCATATAAATTTATTTCAATTTTTCTTTTCTTATTTTCTTTGGTTTGTTTGGAGTCTTAATTGGTTTTGACTTCTTTGTTGTTTCGGTTAAAATTTCGTTCTCTTTATCACCGAATCGGGTCCGACAGCCTTCGACCGCTTCCACAGACTTTCTGAAAATATTCCAGACATCGTCGGAGTGGATACACAGCGAACCGCCACCTCTTTTGAACTGAGATTTCATGCGATTGATGTCTGAAATACAGGTATAACTGCGACCCGTGTTGTCAAAACTGATAACCCATTTGGAGTGATCTTCAGTTGCATTCCAATCAACGCTTTTGATTGCATTGATTCCGATTCTATCGATATTCTGTACTTTATATTCGTCGGTGCAGTCGGAGTCTAACTTCTCTCCGGCGCCGTTACGCCAACTCTGGACCAACAGATCTTCTTTGAAATAAGTGGCGATTAGTCCCGAATACATGTCTTTCGGGTATTTACTGCTCTTTGAAAATGTGGTCAAAACGAGTCTATACAGAGATAAAGGTTTTCAATAAATTTGAGATCAGATGAGAAACGAACCCATTATTGGTCTGAATATTCGCTTCAATACTCGAATCGTTTTTAATCCACTTTTTATTAATCAAATCCAAGAAATACTTTGACTTTTGGCTCAAAGAATCGGAAATTTGTTTCCCATAAATGTTTGGTCTCATAATCAGGAGATTAACGGCAATACTATTCAATGTTTTCAAATCATTTGACTTAAGGCTCACACAGATAGCTGTCTGTCCGTTATGTCTGGCATTTGATGGGAAGTCATAGGGTTTGTCAAGTGATGGGAATTTGGGCGCCGAATGGGTTAACCAAAAGCCCCCTTTAGAGTCGATGGCAAATAAACCCTTGGAGTGGGCGGAACTGGAACTGGTCGACACTGACCAACATTTATCACTTAATAAAGATAATCAAGTTTTGAAAGCGACAAACCTGGGGACTGATCGTTGTATACCACATAAGACAAGTCCTTTGAAGACTTACTAATAGCAGTTATGACTGGGCTTAAGGTCTGACCAAAAATTGAGTCTTTGGTGTTAATACCAACTGAGGAAAGGGTCCAGTCTTTGGTCGATTTAATCGTTTTTTCGGTAATAAACGTATAGCCATAGCCTGAGCGCAAGATATCGTTGGGATGGGTCTCCAATTTGGGTATTTTATAGACAATAAACCAGTCGACAGGACTTCCCTTTTCATCCAAACAACTCAATTGAAAACTGAATTCAACTGAAATCAAATTAATTACAAAAACACAAAATATGTTTAAAAACATTTCAATTGAAAAGTCATTGACTTAAAGAAAAATTGAACTAAAATTCAAATAAAAGACAAAAATCTAATCGTTTGACAAAAAGAGCGACAAATTGTTGTAAACGGATATCAATAATGAAATGCATTACAAAAGTAATTAAAAATCGGAATCAAATTCCGTTAAAAACTATAGAAATCTGAGATAACAATCAAATCATTTCCATAGTTGTCGTAAACATAACTCAATCTAACATAAGATTAATTCATTGAAATGCGCTTGCTACTCCTATTGATATGGGATCAATGATTAAAAAGAATATTTTGATTAAAAAATTCCTTTAGAATCGAGTCTATAAAGAATAAGATGTGCTCTCTTATAATAGTGGGTCAATCCCTAAATCAAATGAACTAAATTTGAGGAATAATTAGAGATTCAGTTTAATTGTCAATATTTGTCAACAAAAGTTATTTTGTTTGAAAACAGATGAGAGGGACGTCCGATGCAGTCATTGGACACACATTTGCCGTCAGGTATGGTATGACTCATACCTCTTACGAGCGCTCTCTTCAAAGTGTGAAAAGTTTTCAATTATAACAAAATTCCTCATTCAATGGTTTTCCTGATTGAGTCCATAATTTGTCGCAAATGAAAACATGTTAAGGCTTTTACCCAAACCAATGATATAACAAATTAGGAATAATTTAATCCATTTTTGCCAATAATTACAAGACTTTCCGAATAAATTTATCAGAGATTTTATTTTTATTTAATCTATGTCACTCTGTGTCTAGAACTCTAATATTTGCAGGGCAACTTTTCCTCATTCAAATTCAGATCGAAAAATCAAATAAAAACTTTTATTCGTATTTTCCTATTCGTCCCAATTTGTCTGAACTTAATCCATGAACTTTTTTTTATCAATTTATATATAATTGTCTTTATTTCCTGAACAGAAAAATAATTAATTTAATAATTAATATTGAAGACATTCTTGTATTCACCTTGTTCCTCTTCATTAAATCAAAATGATTTTTTTAGTTTCAAAATCAATGGAAACTTTTCAATCAATTGAATTAAGCCTTGAATTGCAAACAATTTCGAGATTCAAATTATATTTGTTTAGCACTTAATTAGGTTTATATTTGAATCGAGTTTAAACTTTAAGGTTATGTAATGAAAGTGAAAACAGGTTTCTCTGAAAAATTCCAGACCTTTGTTCATAAGTCTTACAACTTGTTAGCGCTCTTTAGTCTCCTTTCAAGTCTTCGTTTGAATATCAATGTCTTCGATGTTATGTTTATCTAAATTCGGTTAAAATTATATGAATTTCATTAAAACAAAAGTTTAGTAAAACTTAAGTGAAAAAAAACTTTTCTACAGATTTTTCAATAGTTTATTCTTAAGATTTTGTTTAATAAGTTTTCATCAAATACTAAGGGATTTCGAAATGGTGTCGATATTGAGAAACAGTGATAATCATGGATTGGAGACTGAAATCGAGCCCATGTTGGAAATGGATCGACAAATAACTATAATCAATAACAACAATAATGAGATCAATTCTGACCAAATCTCTATACGAACTGAAGTTTTTCACCAAGATAAAATCCAACTCATATGGAAAGATCTATCTTTCAGTGTTGACGAAAAAGAATTTAAAACAGCGAAAGGTATTCCATATAAATGGGAGAACACGAAGAAGAATATAATTAAGAACCAGCGAGGTAAACTAACCAGCGGAAGGTTAACCGGGATAGTGGGACCCAATGGCGCCGGTAAGACAACTCTCATCGAATGTTTGGGCGGTAGAAGAAAATCAGGTTTCACTGGACAAGTTTACGTCATTAATCATGGGTAATTATTTTCAATTGTTAGTCATCACCCGATCATTAACATGCAATTATTGCTTAAATTATTTTATTTTATTCAGCTTAGATTATTAAATTACAAGCTTATTTCTCAAATTTAGCTAGTTCATACAGTATGTTGAAAATTATAATTTTAGAATTGAATGATTTATTAAATTTTATAATCCATGTATATTTAAAATCTAATCATTTAATTAACAAGGTATTTTTATTTCTGATGATAAAGGAATAAACGGGATATAAAAGTCTCATATTATTCGCAAAACGACATATTAATGGACAGCCTTACAGTTGAAGAGACTCTCGTCTATTGCTGTCAATTGAAAAGATGTCAAAACTCTATCACAAAAAGTCTGAAATCTTCGCAACGCTTTGAAATCGAAAAACTTATAAATGATTTCAATCTGAAGAAGTGCTCAAAAACTTGGGCCGTCAGATGCAGTGGTGGTCAGAGAAGACGACTTTCCATAGCTTTGGAACTGATATTCTCACCGACGATATTACTTTTGGACGAACCGACGAGTGGTTTGGACTCCGTCTCAAGTCTTCAATGCATTCAATTGCTTAAGAAGACAATTGAAAACAGTGGATATCCTCTGATAATAGCGGTGGTCATTCATCAGCCAAATGCTAAGTTATTGTCCTATTTTGATGACTTATATGCCCTTTCGTGCACCGGTCAGTGTATTTATGAGGGACCGTCTACTCAATTGGTTGAAAGGATGTCTCAGTTCGGTCTTCAATGCTCTCAATTCTGCAATCCATCCGACTTTGCCCTTGAAATAGGAAGCGGTGACTATGGGATGGATAAGATTCAAAAACTGGCGGAACACCACAACACCTCTAATGAAGAATGTGATAAAGAGACTGATCTAGATAAAGTCAATAGAATTGAAATGCCGGTTATAATTGACAAAACTCGCAAACATGTGATCAAAGAACAAATATCAATGACGTGGCCGCTCACCAAACGGTGTTTCCTAATGAGTCTTAAAGATCCGAAACAGCACTTCCTTCAGTTCTTGGTTTTGATGCAAATGTTGGCTCTGGTATTCATCCTTCATATGGACTACAAGATCGGTATTTTTGACGCTTGCCTTCAAAAACCTTCGCCTGGATTTTTTCGAAACCTCACCTTGGGTCTTTTCGATATTCAAGACCCTAAATACAGCGCATACCCAAATCTGGCCTTTATTTTCTATTCGATGCTATTCGTTGTGTTCAGTCCTTTACTCCCGACTCTACTTTCGTTTCCGCTCGAGATAGTGGTACTGAAGAAGGAGTATTTGAATGGATGGTATTCTTTGAGCTCATACTTCTTGGCCAAGAATTTCGGTGATTTGCCGCAGAATTTTATATTTCCTGTGATTTATAGTCTCATCGCTTATATAATAACCGAACAAATCCCAGAAATGTGGAGATTCTTAGGCTTTACGGCAATTCTGATACTCCTTTCGTTTTTGAGTCAAGGGGTTGGGTTTCTTGTGTCCGCTTTATTTGCGGATAACGTGACCGGTGCCGTACTTATAGGTGCCATCGTTAATATCCCTCTTCTGGTATTTGCAGGACTTCTCGTCAAACTGCGAACATTACCTCTAATTTTGCAGCCCTTAAGCTATTTATCGTATTATAGACTGGGATTCGAGTCTTTAACAGAAATGATATATGGCTTCGGTCGGTGTCAGACCTTCGAAAGAGTCACTTTCTCTAACCTCAAGAGTGAATTCGGTGACCATATTATACAAATGACAGAATGTGTTAAGGATTATGAGCCCGAATTAGTCGGAAACTTTACCAACGCTTTGGATTGGGTAAACGATCTTGCTAATAAGAGTGTTTCCTATCCTATTGTCTTATTTGAATTCGACGAAAACAATTTACTCTATAATATTGTTTTTCTCATTTCTTATGCATTTATTTTAAGAATAATTGCTTATATTTTGTTGATTTGGAAGATTAAAGTGAAATAAAGTGAAACAAAGTGAGATGAAGTGAGATAGGTCACTTGACTCATCTCATATCCAATTATTGAAAATATGAATAATTTATTTCAATATAAAGTAATGAAATGTAATGTTATTTAAGAATTTTTCGCTAAAATTGTATCGAAGTATATAATTAGATAACGATTTCTGGTAAAGGCTTTTCTGACTTCTCTTTCCATTCGCTATATTTAGTGAAAATCAGTTCCAAATTCTTCTTTGAATGGTCTTCAGTGACGACACAATCATATATATTCTTCAGGAATGCGGATCCATTGGACGACTCTAATAGCGGTAAATACTTCTCCGGATTGGTTCGGATCATATGAGCCAAAAGCCAAACATAGAAAGCAGTCACCTCTCGCGGACAGCCATCGGTCGCCAATTTTGCGAACAGCTCTTCAAAGGAATCAAATTCTGATTCAATTGTTTGATTGGATCTCCATTTCGAGAGATTTGACTCAAACTCTTTCAAAACATTTGTTCTGCGAATATCAGGCAATTGTCTTTCCCAGAATTGAGTGCCCATCAGAATAATGTCTGAGAGGACAGTCGCCGAATCAATGCAAGTGTTTATTTCTATCTTTTCGGTCATCAGATTTAACATCAATTTAATGCATTCACTAGTCATGAGTTCAATCAATAGGTCATTGAATTCACTCATACTCTTCAGGATCTTAGAGATAAACCGATTGATATGTTTGTTGTTAAGGGAATTGTGGCACAGAATTAGATAATCAAAGCCATTGTTTGAAATCAATTGACAGCAATTCTCATAATTGCGATTCGTTGCTATCGCGAGGTCTTCAAAGCCATACTTCACGTATCGGATAGTTGTTAACAAATCCTTTTCGGCCTCTTTTTCATCGACCAATAGCTTAGAACAGATGTAAAGTAATGTCTTCTGAATAGTATTGAACCCGTCTATGGATTTCGAGTAACTTTGACTCAATTGTCTGTACAAGAATTTGATCTCTGAATCCGAGCCCACTTTGAGCGTCAGATTCTCGTTTAGATCGGCGACAATCGAAGTATATGTTGATAATTGAGATTTGGTAACAGACAGTTCATTCTTCTGGTAGTCAAGACATAAAACCTTGTGTGGAGTCAACTCTATTATAGAAAATGACTTTTTGCAGAAACACATAATCTTTTGGTTTTCAGGGTTGGCCCCACATTTGTCCAAATGATTGCGGAGTTCACCCAAACTGAAGACTTCCTGACAGCCATTGAACTCGCATTTGATTTGCAATTTGTTGAGAAGATTCTTAACAGCTCTGACCGGTTCCGCCAATTTGTTGATCGAGACTGCAGTCCGGTCCTGTGGACAGACTCCCCGAACATTAATGCAGTCGCGAATACATTGACTACAATACAAGTGCTCGCATGTGGTGATCATCACCGGGTCTTCCAATACGTCCTGACATATGTTGCAAATGAATTCCTTATCAATGTTTTGGTCAACAAATCTTTGGATATCGAAACCCATTTTAGAGAGACTTAAGAAATCAATGAATCAATTGATAAGATTTCACTCAAAATCTGTTGAATTTATAATTTTGATTCTATTATTGAAAGCATGAAATTTATTCATATTTTTTCACGCGATCAATATATTAGTCAATTTGAATCTTGAGACTTGACTAAGTTGACTTGTTCATTCTGACATATAGTTACCTTATTTATGTCTCCAAAACTTATTCTAATTTTGATTTCATTGAGGAGTCTTTCGTCTGAAGTGATTCGTTTAGACATCGATGAGAAGACTAAACAAATATCACTCGAATGCAAATTAACTCAAAATAATACTATGTTTTGGATTAAAGACCAAAAGGAAATCTCTTTTAACAGTTCTTATATGAGATTTCAAATCCACAAAAGAGACAATCGATTGATTTCAGGGTTCACTTTAATGAGTCCGATCGGTAACAGAGATAAGGGTCTCTATGAATGCAATGATCGCAGATATCAAGTCATCAATAAATTCGTTGAACAGAAACTTACGACCGAAATGCCTGAAATTGAGATAAAACCGGATTTGCAAAACTTTTTCGCTGTTTTTTGGAATAATTTGAAGAATATTTTCGAATCTTTGGGAAAATTATTCCAACAAATGATTGAAATATACAAAAATTTAGGAATATTTTGGCAAATAATCGTTGCATTGGTTTGCATTTTATTCATTTTGTTAGTGATTTTGATTAAAATAATTTCGATTACATACAAAAGAATTGCTTTGAGTTACGCCAAAATCAAAATTGTTTTCTCTCAAAAATATGAAGGATTCGGAACCGACTCAACTGATCCCTCATTTATCGAACAAGAAGTCGATGAATTGGATGAGAATATTGTCGACTATTCTTTTGTGTCACTCCTTAATGATTAAAGACTTTATTGATTCTTGAAATTAAATAATAAAATAAAATTCTTGATTTTCAAAACCTTTTGATTTTTCCAAGTTTAGATCAGAATTTTAAAAATTGTTATCTAGGAATTTAACACTGAATTCAAATGAAGACAAGTTTTCATAAATTTGATAATTTTTTATTCGTTGAATTAATCTGAATATAAATCATGATTTAGGCGACGAATGGCTGAGCGAAAGAGTTACCGATTCCACACATATTCTTTCCCTTCACAATACGAATGTATCCGTTTTCACCCCAAGAGGTTCCCCAACTGTTTGATTCAAACAATATAAGTGTTGTAATACACCTAAAGTTATTATCTATGAATTACCTGTTTCTTGCGATCCAATAGTCGACACCATTTTCAGTACCATAACCCACAAGAAGTAAGCTGTGATCCAATTGATCGCCTTTGCAGTTGGAATCATCGAAAATGCCACCCGAGTAAATCTGGAAGCCTACTGTGCTAGCTTGTATCTCTACAGCTACAGGTCCATGTTGAAGTTGTCCCACTAATTCTGATTCGTGATCAACAGTTTTATTGGTGGTGGAGGTGTAGCCAAACATTGTTGCGGCTGAACCCGACTTTTTGAAATTACACTCTTTATTGCACTGTCCTGTGAAAGGGTATGACTCTTCTGAGTCAATTTGATCACCTTGCTTTTCATCAAATATCAAGTCATATATTTCAGTGATTCCGAGGTCTCCCTCACAGGGACAGAGTTTGCCGCCTGAATCAAATATTAAGGTCAAAAGTTAAAATATTTATATATAGTCAAATTTGCATGGTAATTTAGTTTTGTGTACTTACTACAGTCGTATATTTGTTGTTTACTCAACTGAACTAGTTGACCATGCTTAATTTGTTGAGCTGCCGAAATTGCATCTAGTGCAGCGAAAATGCTGGCCGAACCGCAAGAACCCTGGTTAGTGACCGGCAAAACTGCCCCTTTTGTTCTCCAATCCAGAGATTGTGGAACAGGAGTCCCAATCAGACACTCGACTAATGAAATGAAAACTAATAACTGAATCATATTTTTATTAATTGCCTTAAAATTTGTGAAAAATAAACCTTTTTATACGTTTCTAAAGATTTAAGTCTTTGACTTATAGATTGCAAGATTCAATGTCAAGTTAGACAATATTAAGTTTACCCCCAAAGGTTGGGAGCAAAGACAGGTGCCAACAGGCGGAATTTGCACTATAATATGCCCAAGCTGATTATGTGCACTATCATAGCATACATATATCTTATGATACACTTATTATTTATGTGATTAAATCAGGCTCCAAATGGGGAGGGGATTTAGGAATCCCTTTACTGAGGTATAAAATTGTGAAAATAGCCCTCTGAAGCCCACAAAATGGTAGCGAAGAGGAAATTTTGAGATTTGTGATCCAATTTTTGGCAGACCTGATTCCCCCTAAATTTTTTACCAATAAATGGTAGGACTCCCCCCTAATACCCACCTGAGATCAAAAGCGATGTCTGCATAAAATGTATTAATCATTATTTGAATTTTTGTGTTTATTCATTGAAATGTGAATAAACCATTGATTTCGCTGATATCTTGGCTAACATTCAGTTAATTGTTATTACCCGGCTGTTCATTTTGATCATTTTGTTGATTATTGTTATTATTATTCTGTCCAACGACTGGAACTCCATTCTGTGGCTGATTTTGCTGGTGTTGATTGACAGGTCTGTTCAAAATTGCCTGTCTCAGTTCATTTCTGAGCTGAAAAATCAATGCTCTGTTGTTTGCAATTCTGTCCTCAGTGTTAACCATTATCTCCAGGATTCGGAAGTATTCCACTGATTCCGGGTTTAAATTGTTGAGAGTATTCCTTAGATTTTGGTAATGCTGTTCCTGAAAATGATTATAACTCTGGACATCCCTTAATCGAGTGATCAGCTCTTCGATGACAACCATATCTGGTTGAGGAGGAACGGGTTCTTGGGGTTGTTGTGGAAGTGGTATCAATTGGAACTCGCTTTGTGACCGATAATTGGCCAGAATATTGCGATAAACGCATCGACAAAACGGACAAATATTATGGCTTTCCGACCAAACCTGTAAACAACGCAAACAAAACGGATGATTACATGTGTCGGTCAGAGACCTGTTTGTAATCGGTTCCAAACATATTCTACATATCTCATTGTCATCAGTGGCTCCTTGAGGAGCGCCGTTTTGCTCATTGTTTGTCATTTAATGGCTCAGAATGGCATTAATTGCTCAGAATTATCACCAATCAAATGATTTTATCAAATCATTTGGATTTTCAAAAAATTTATAAAATTTTATTTCAAATGATTTGTTAAAACAATAATTTAATAAATGATTGTTTGGAAGTCTTTTTTCAAAATTTATTCCAAACCTTTTCTGAATTTCAAAATTAATTAAAATAATTGAATATTCGAAGAAAAAGAAATTTTCCATAATTTTTCCCACATTTGAAAACTTTATAGGAAATGATTAGATTAAGAGTAAAGGCGTACCACAATTTGGAACAATCAAGTTTAAAACAACTTATTCTCACAGAGTATTTTAATGACTCTGATCTCAATTCTCTACTTTTAACAACTTTTGCTTACTTTCACTTTGAATGTGAATTCTGAGTGAAAGACATGAATACTCTTAAGGTTTTTGCTTTGAGTCTAATATTTCTTTTATTCTGTTTGAAAAATACAATTGTTTTTAAGTTATGTTCTTTTGTTGGAATCACTTCTTTAGTAATCACTGTTTCATGGCTTATGACGGATAGCATCCGAAGATTTTTAATACCAAATAAACCGATTGAACCGAAAGGAAATTCAGTTCTGATCACTGGATGTGACTCTGGCTTTGGCTATGAGACAGCCCTTCGACTTAATGATAAGGGATGGCATGTATTCGCAGGTGTCTTATCCGAGACCAGTGAAGGTGCAAAACAGCTTCAATTGAAGAACTGCACAGTCCTCAGATTGGATGTCACCAAACAATCTGATGTCTCCAATGCTTATAACAAAGTAATCGAGGAATGCGCTCAAAGAAACACAAAACTATGGGCAGTGGTCAACAACGCCGGTGTTATGACCTGTGGACTCATCGAGTGGTCAACAATGGAAGAGTTGGAACGGGTTTTCAAAGTAAATGTTTACGGATATGTTCGGATAATTAGGCAATTCCTTCCTCTAATCAGGAAGTCCAGAGGTAATGACCAAAGCCTGTGCTTTGTTTTTGAAAAATAAATCCAACAAAAAGGATATTAAATTATTTAACTCCAATTACTATCAATTATCTGATAGTCTCTATCGATAGACTCGTTTTACACCTTATTCTATATTTTACTCATAATTTTACTTTTTGTTCAAAAAATTGAGGTCGTGTTGTGAACATATCGAGCTGTTCGGCCCTTTTCACAGCTCCGGGTGTCTCCACATATTCGATGACAAAGTATGCCATAACTTCACTTACCGATGGATTACGACGGGAAATGGCAAACACTGGGGTTTCAGTCATCGAAATCATACCCCAGGCCTATGTGTCAGTGATTTTCCATTAATTTTTATGATTTATAAAACTAATCGATTTTTTCCTTATTTTCCAAATCAGAACTCAAATGACTTTCACTGTATTAGACATTTTGCACCGCATTTGGAACCAGACCTCAGATGAAGTGAAACGTGATTACGGCGAACAATATTTTGAAAAGTTCCAAGATTACATTAGATATTTTCAAAAGACTACTTCAAGAAAAAACGACCAAGTTTTGAATCCTTTGATAGAAGCAGTAACTATGCGAAGGGTTAACCCTAAGTACTTGTGTTGCACTGCTTTCAATAGACTAGTTTTGTGGTCAGTTAATTGGCTTCCGGTGCAGTGGATCGACCCTATTGTTCCGTTTTGTACAGTGAGAGCCACTCCTGATTGGGTTAATGACTATAAACATGAGATAGTTAACCAAATATCTAATAAGGATATATTCTCGTCATAATTATCTAGCTTAATTCTATTTTAATTGTTTGTGATAAACATTACTCAAGGTATTTATTATTTAGGCTAGATAAACAAGTGAAATAGATGTAGATATATTCTTGATAAAAATTATTTATTTATTTATTTTAATTTTATTTATTATTTAGAGATCTTAAGTGTTAATTATTATAAGCAAGGATAATCCAATACGTATTTATTATTAAAAATTATCTGTTATTAGAATCATTGGATTAAAAGGTTAAACAAGATTGAACTTGCTCGATTGATATTGCTGGTAAAGGAGAAACTTGTACATTTTTGTGTCTATCTCAAGATCAAAGCTGTTTTGCAATTGAAAGCCACTCATATACCTGTTCTCTATTAAATAGAATAAAAGTTTTTAGTCCAGCGCTGACATACCGGTCCTGTTTCTATAATTATATAATTTTGACCCCAATTCGTATCTAACGGTAGTTTAAATCGACAATAATATTGAGATTTCAGTCAAATAATAAAAACAAAATGAAGTTATCTTTGATTTTAATATTCATTTGGATTCAATTGCTATTAATTTTAACACTTTTTATACCAATTTTATTGAATTTGTATCAAATAATAAGTATTTCACTTCTGATAACTTACATCAGTTGGCAATTAGTGAATGTAATCGACAGATATTTTATCCCAAATAAATCGGTAGATCCGAGAGGTCGGGCAGTGCTTATCACTGGATGTGACTCAGGTTTCGGATACGAGACTGCCTTAAGTTTGAGATCAAAGGGTTTTCATGTGTTTGCAACAGTTCTGTCCAATGATAGTGAAGGAGCTCTCGATCTTCGGGACAACAGAATAACAACCATTGAATTAAATGTTTTGAATGAAAATCAAATTTCCAAAGCATTTGACGTAATTCTGAAGAAATGTGAGGAAAATAATCTTCAGTTGTGGTCAGTTGTCAACAACGCCGGTGTCTATACTTGTGGTGAACTCGAATGGGGACGGATTGAAGACTTTGAAAATTTGGTTAAAATCAATATTTTGGGATATATTCGGATATTGAGACAATTTTTGCCACTTATTCGCAGATCCAAAGGTTTGATTCAAAAATTGGTTTTGATCTTTAAATACAATTAATTTCTATTGAAATCAAAGGCCGAGTAATTAACGTTTCGAGTGTGGCCGCACTCTTCTCAGCCCCGGGAACCGCAATATATTCGATGTCAAAGGCAGCCATCAGTTCATTAACAGATGGTCTTCGAAGAGAACTCTATAACAAAGGGGTTGAAGTGATTGAAATCCAACCGCAGGCCTATAAGTCAGTCAATTAACTAATAAAAACTTAATTTTAATGAATTGTCTTAATTTCAATAGAAATTCGTTAACCGCCAGAATAGTCGTCGGTTTGGATCAGTGCTGGAAAAACACGGATACAAACGTTAAGAATGATTTTGGGGAAGAATATTATCAGAGGTTTCGCAGATATATTACGAATAACATAAACTCATGTCGTGATAAACCCGAGGAAGTGGTCGACGCTATCGTTAATTCTGTTGCACTCAATAGAGTTCACTATAAATACTTGGTTTGCGGTCCTATCGATAGACTCATCGTTTGGTTCTTCTATTGGCTGCCACTCGAATGGCTCGAACCCGTTGTCTCTAAGTTTACAGTTCGAGAAAAGCCTAAATGGGCCACAATTACAGACCATGAGTTTGGGTATGGGCAATATGGGCATGGTCAATTCTAGTATCAAAAGCTAACGTGTTTTAATTTGTAAGTATCGGGAATTTGTGAAATAAAGAACAGGAGCTAGTCTCAATTTATCGTTTCCTGTTTATTCAAATAATATTCAAAATTTTCAGTAGCTATAAAAGAAGCAAGATCAGTTTATGAGATTACAACGAGTCGTTGTTTGTGTCAAAGCAATTACTTTCGTCATAACAACCATTTGATTGTTTGCAAACATATCTTTCAATTTCTGTTTTTTAAAATAAATATTTGTCTAATAAATCAAATTTTGTTGAATTCAATTAAAATGAAGACAATAATCAATAAAATTCCTTACATTCGAGTGAATGACATCTTTGATGAACTCATGGATGAGAATCAAAGACTCAAACAGTGTCTCAAAGTTTTGATTGAATTTAAGGCAATCGTTGACTCGATTTCACTCAAATTTAATGAAAATTTGATTTCAATTGAGTCCCAAAAGTTTGAAGATATCAACAAAGAAGTGGAAGAAGTCTTCAAATCAAATGAATTGATTATTTTGTTGGGAAAAGTGAACCAAACAAATGGTGAGATCCAAGATATCCAGAAAACACTCTCCGAAGGCCTGACTCCTGAATTATCACAAATAAAATCGGAGACAAATAAACCAAATAATAGGAAATTAAGGGAAATTCTGAACAAAAATAATTCAAAACGTGTTTTACGTCCGAAAAGAGAACCAATTCCTGCCTCAGAGTTGGGATATATATGTGATTGGATCGGATGCGGAACTGTTCTCAAGAGTAAGCAAACCCTTTGTCAACACAAAAGGATCCACAGAAACAAAGTTTGCTATAAATACAGGTGTGATATCCACGGCTGTGGTTTCAAGACTCCGGATAAACATAAGTATACCTATCATATGAATGGTCACAAAGGGATCAAACCATTCAAATGCGATATCTGTGGCCAAAGGTTTACCCGACCCTCGAGTGTCAAACATCACCACAACGTCACTCATACTGTAGACGAAGAAACAATTATTTGTGGAACCGATGGCTGCAAAAAACAATTCAATAATAGATTCCGATATTTGAGTCACCAGAAGGACGTCCACAGACCGCGCAAACGAGTCCTTTGCAGTGAGGGCTGCGGACAAACCTTTATATCAAATTACACTCTAAAGCTACACATAGAATATATTCACACGAATCCTGACTGCCGTCCCTTCCACTGCTCTGTTCCTAATTGTAATAAGAGTTTCAAAACGAAAGCAACACTTAATGGACACCTCACGAGTCATAACAGAGAAAAGAACTTCATTTGTGAGTTCGAAGACTGCAAAAGAGCTTATAAGACATCCTCTGCTCTCAAACACCATTTAGTGGGCTATCATTCAGATAATTCATTTGGTTGTGATTGGCCCGGATGTGAATACACGACCAAGTACAATAGTTGTCTTAAGACACATCGTAAGACTCACAACAAAGAGCGGAACCACCCGTGCCTTTGGCCCCAATGTGGCAAAAGTTTCGGTAATCAACAGCGTTTAAAAACTCATTTAAGAATCCATACCTGCGATAAGAGGTACGCCTGTCCCTGGCCGGGCTGTGTCTACCGGTGCACCGATAGCGGTAATCTTGTTAAACACCGAAAACAAGTCCATAAAATATAATTTGATTCTCTATTCGGGAATCAATTTATGGCAAAAACCGATTCAAAACAAATTTACAAAAACAATACAATCGTTGTTTGTGAACGACTTTGTTGTCGTCATAACAACGCTTTGAGTGTTAGTAAACATTCAAATATTTTCCTCAATTTTTTATTTCATTTTTCAAAATAAATATTTGTCTAATAAATCAAATTTCGTTGAATTCAATTAAAATGAAGACAATAATCAGTAAAATCCCTTACATTCGATTGAATGACATCTTTGATGAACTCATGGATGAGAATCAAAGACTCAAACAGTGTCTCAAAGTTTTGATTGAATTCAAGGCAATCGTTGACTCGATTTCACTCAAATTTAATGAAAATTTCATTTCAATTGAGTCACAAAAGTTTGAAGACATCAACAAAGAAGTGGAAGAAATCTTTAGATCAAATGAATTGATTGATTTGTTGGGAAATAACCAATCAAATGATCAAATCAAAGGTGAACCACAAGAGACACAAGAAGTTTCGCCGATTAAATCGTTGACAAATGAACCAAATATTGTAAAAATAGAAAAATGTTTGAATACAAAACGAAATGAAAGGATTAGTCCAACTGTTGAGAGATTGGTTTGTGATTACATCGGATGCGGAAGAGAACTGAAGGACAGGAAATCCCTTTCAAGTCATCGTTTGATACATAAAAGCGGTCAAAAGAAATACGTCTGTGATCTCAAGGGATGTGATTATAAAACGGGACGATTACGTGATTATAGGACACACATCAATGTTCACAATGGGATCAGACCTTTCAAGTGTCAAATCTGTGGTAATTCTTATTTTTCAGAGAAAGTGCTCAGAGATCACCACAAGATTATTCATATCAGTGAAGAGACAATTGTTTGCCAAATAAATGACTGCAAAAAACAATTCAATAATAAGACCCGATATTTGGTTCACCAGAAGAACTGTCACCGACCCAAGAAACGGATCCCTTGTAAACAAGAGGGCTGTCAGTTCAGAGCTCTCACAAACCACGCACTCAGGCATCACATGGAGGCAATTCACTTAAACCCAGACTACCGTCCCTTCCGTTGCGAAGTCCAAACTTGTAATTTGAGTTTCAAAAGTAAAGGTACTCTAAAACAGCACCTCATGAGTCATAAAACAGAACGGAATTTTATTTGTCAGTTCGAAGACTGCAAAAAGGCTTTCAAGACATCGACTGCACTGAAAAAACATTTAAATAGCTTTCATTCAGAAAAGTCAATGTCTTGTGATTGGCCCGGATGTGAATACAGTACCAAGTACCAAAGTTGTCTTAACCTTCATCGTTTGACTCACAGCACTGAGCGAAACTACCCCTGCAATTGGCCCCAATGTGGCAAAAGTTTCGCCACTCAACAAAATTTAACGACTCATTTTAGAATCCATACCTGCGATAAGAAGTACGCCTGTCCCTGGCCAGGCTGTGTCTACCGGTGCACTGATAGCGGCAATATTGTTAAACACCGAAAACAAGTCCATAAAATGTAATTCTGATAATCTGTACCAAACATAATACCATTATATTCTCCGAGTTTCCCAATCCATTCAATTTCGAAACGTCGGTAATCATGAGACAGTTGTCAGTGACAGTGGTCAGAGACAGTGGTCAGTGGCCACCCGTCGCTCAAAATATGAATTTTAATTATTTTATCATTTCGTACAAAAATGTAAGATTTTATTGAAATAAACTCCGAATAAAATTGAGTGAAATATTCTTTTGATTCAAATATAATTTAACTTTTTATTGAGTAAATCGAAATCAAATTATAATTAGATTTTATTATTTAATTACAAATCATTTCTCGGCTTTCGGGACCTCTTTTTGCTCTTCTCCATCAGTTTTGCCTGTCTTTGGCTTTTCTCCTCCGCCACCACCCCTGGCCTTAATCAGTTGATGCCGAACGACAAAGAATGGAATGGCGACAGCGATGCCAAAAAAGATGGCAAACTCTATGGCCAACTTTCGGGGAGTGGTTATATCAAAGGGCAAATTCTGTTCAATAAATGGTTAATTCAATTATAAACAAGCAATTGATTGGTATACCTGTCCTTTATAAACGACTTCCCCCTCATAAAGCTTTTGTTCAAACGCTTTGTTTGACATACAATTTGATTGACTCCATTGGGATCTCTTCTTCAACACTGAAGACAATATTCTCAACATTTTTAATAAGAGTTTAAAATCAATTAAAACGAAATTTAAATCAATCGATGCTTTCGTTTGTCAATCGATAAGAGTTTGAAATGAATTCAAACCTATTTTTCAAAATATTTTACAGTTTTTTACAGTTTATGCAGAATTCAAGACTTAAGTCAATATTTTGTGAATTTTTACCAAAACTTTCGTTTAAATTAAACTTTTGATTAATTTTCAAAAAACTAATTAAATATTATATTGAATTTCAAAACACGATTTCCTGCCATTTGAGAGAAATCTCCCGAAAATGTCGGAAATAAGTAAAGCCTTGATATTGGTTTTGGTCATTCATTTGATAGGACACTCCTTGGAGTGCAAGTGTCCCAAACAAATAAAGGGTAAAATTTGTGGCGAATTTCTCAAAGAGGCCGTCAAATCAAACGGTGGTTGTAAGCCGAGGACAGTCTATTCCTGTGCGGGAGGCGCTGGTGAGGGCTCAGCCACCGAAGACCAGCAATGTGGTGATAGTCCCTGTTTCACCAACCAAGATTTGGTCACATCTCTGATCGACGCCTACTGTTTCCCGAAATTCAATTATTTATTCAATTATGAGAAGAGAAAAATCGAACAGCTGGAGGTAGCCCTCGGAAAATGACCAAGCTCAATCAATTTCGAAACCGATTTTTATTAAAAACATTTATTTTTAATCAAAAACAAAAGATTTACAAAAAATGATAATTAATTTGAATTAACTTTTGATTTGTTGACAGAAAATCACAAATAAACTGATGATTAAAATTGAATGAAATGAAAAATCAGAAAACAATAAAATCATTAAATGTTTCGATAAAATATCGAAATTTCCAATAATTTCCTAAATTTATAATAATTCTCTTTCGATAACATCAAAGACTAGTCATTAATAAGAACTTTGGATCAACTGATTTGATCGCAGAACTGATTCTTTTAAACAAATATCATATCACAGATGCCATCAATTAAATAGTCAGACAAAGACTGTAAGTGCCGACCAATTGGACTCATCGGTGCTCTTCAGCCCTAAATATTTGGCACAACTTATTGACCATAGATTTCGAAGAATAATAATCAATACTTTTGATGAAATGACAAATAGTTTCTCAGCGTTTGACTAATAAGTAAAGAGTTTCTCAAAAAGAGTATGAATTCAATAGTCATTTGCAACCAAACAATCACTTCATAGAAGATAACAATTAATACGAGTTAAGAGTTATTTGAGTCGATTCACATCAATCTTCTTGTCCTCTAAATAAATAGGTGTTACGTGTGAGGGCTTGAATGAAGAGTACGGACTGTTGGGAACGCCTACCACTAGGATATGGTTCGACTTATAGAAGAATCTCCACATTGAGTTGTGATACCCTCTCGGGTCTAAGTCCCAGATTTTGAAGCACTTGGCCACTGATAGCCACGTCGAGTAATCTTTAGGGCCCGACATCTTTATAAACACTACATAAGTCTGTCCTCTTGTGTCGGGTATGAAGTTGTGTTCACAGGGACTCTTACTGTGGTCCACAACTATGGCTTTCCGCAGCAGGTCGTGGATTAGTCGCTCGTAATTGTCTTTCTTGAGACTAAAATAAATGATATATTCATCAGTAAAATGGATGGAAGAGTCAGTTCTCAAACCTGTCGACGTCTCTCATTTTGATGTCAGGCATTGTATTGAAGGCGTGTTTCTTGAAGTAAATGTCCTGAAAATATGAGTTCATATTCAGTCCCT